>APFE030850829.1:0-31036 GCA_000404065.3 Pinus taeda | reverse complement strand
CAGATCAGATAAAACTTTTCAATTTCATACTCAGATTCATATACGCTACTTCAATGAAGTGAACCAGCGTATACACGCGACTGTGTCTAAAGCAAATAGCGTATACCCAGAGATCTTATAATTCAGTTAGCTTAATCTTCAGTGACTGCATCAGAACATTATTAAGCATATTAACAGTAAACAGGTGCAGTATAACAGAACAGGACATCACACAAGAGCCACACACATGAACACCATGATATAAGGTGGAAACCCAATGTGGGTGAAAACCCCTGCCGCAATTCGTTTCTTTCTTCTTTAATGAGAAACTTCTTTTACAATATACTGGTGCAGTCCTTTACCAGTATGCAGGCTACAACCTGCAGAGGGCTACAACCCTCTCTCGTTTTCCAACTACTTTTGGAAGGGAGCTACAATCCCCTCAGCTCTTGTACTAGCTGATCCATTTACTAGTACGTAGGTGCTGACCCTACAATCTTCAGGGACCACGTTTCATCAATTTTCAGACTGGATCCAAGAGTAAAAAATAACATTACTGTAATACAATCATCAACTTAAACTTGCATCATAATTCATTAAACAACCCAATACTGAATCACTGAAACCCTGTCATTAAGAACACAGAACCCAAACCAGAGACCAGAACTCTGCAACAACCACCAGAATCAGCAGCAACCTGAGATATCAAACCTTATCATGAATACGCTACTACACTGTACCGAAACCGCGTGTATACGCACTTTCTCCAAAGGAAACCCGCGTACAGATCTAGAAATGATTACTTATGCCTCCGCTGTCAGATCCGACCCTTGCCAAACTTCCCGAACAGACAACCAGCAATACCAAATCCTCTCACTTCGTCAGACACCCAATGCTCACTCTTTTTCACATATCTTGGCCTAATGATCTTCTCCTTATATAGCCTTAGGCCTTGCTCAATACCATGGTCCAAAACCATAACAAACCAATAACATCAACTTCGAAACTAGGGATCAACACGTTCGTCGAGATGCCATGGTCCAAAACCATAGGCACAACTTTCAAGGAATAACCGCCACGGACCAAAGATAATTTTCACATGTACGCGCTTTTACTGAATCCAGCCTGCGTGTATACGCGGATTCTCCTTGATAAACCTGCGTATATCTCTTTCTTGTCCTGCTGTACTGAGATCTGTCCTCTGATTAAGTTGCCATCACCTGTACCAACCTCTGAGCACCTGTACCAACCTCTGAGTGAGTTGCCATCAAGGACAACACTTGAAACATAATGCCAACAAAGACTTCCTCTCCCTTTCACATAGCCCTTTCATTCATCTTCATTTGATGTTTTAGGTCTTCTTTGATCACATTGTTGGTTCTTCAAAATCTTTCTCGTTTTCCATTGTCATATTTTGCAACATTGATAGGGTATCACAAACATCATTTTTTCCAAATTTCCCTTCAGTTGCAGCCACATCTGAAACTTAAATGCATTTCTATCAGAAAGGGCGTCCCCCTCATTGAGAATACCATTCTGCTCGCTGAGATTTGGTTAGCTACTTTCATCTGCATTGGTAATACATTTACCCTCAGAAAAACTACCACTACGAATATTTTGTGCCTTGTCAGGAGCAATATGCAATAATTCTGAATTTTTATTTTGATTGACAATGACATGCTCTTGCCGCATAGCTTTGGACTACACTGGTCCGCTAGATATATTCTCACCTTTAGGACTGTCCCCCTCCAGAGATTTTGCAGCGCTTCTGTTCAAGTCTTTCAATTTTGCGAGAACTTTTACCTTCTGTGCTTTTGTTCTCTCCTCTTCTCTTTGTAGCTTCTTTGCATGTTGTGCTACAATTTCCTTCATCCTCGTATGTTGGGCCTCATAATCATGTGAGCCATGATATTGTCGAGTGTGAGACTCCCATGCTGATTTATTATCCACACTCTCTGAACCATGTCTACCGCTACTCGGCATAGAAGCAACAACCTGCCTACTAGCATGAGAACTGGATGTAATGTTGACCTTAATTTCTTTGACTGCTGTCTTTTTGGTGGGGACTTTCCTTCACCATTCGCTGTCACCTTCATGTACTTCAAACCTCGCATTATCTGGCCTTCTTTCTCTAATGACTCTGAAGTTCCTTGGCCTCCTTGAGGGTTCTACTTTTGGCTCAGGCTTAGGTACTCTCCTTGGGAGATCCCTTTTCTGAATATCATGATTCTCTCTTAACGGTCTTCCTCATTTCTTCAAAAATTATTTACAGAAGATATTTCATTGTTTTGCTCATTATTGGTTGTTCTATTAATGCCAACTTTGGCATTTTTTTCAAATCTTTTAGCCCTTGCATTCAGTTTAATATATTTATTATTTACCCTTATCAACAAGTGCTCGATCCCTCTGAGTATAAGATTCCTCTTCAGCATCAGGCACCATATTAAGATTTTGTGGTGGATATTGTGTTGATGGAATCTGTTTACCTTTCTTACCTTGTAATTTCCTTGCATATCCTCTTCGGCCATAAATCTCAACTTCTTCATCTACAATATTTTGGCTTTCTTCCTTCCTCTGTACATTATTATTGAGATGATCTATCTCATGAGCCAAAATACAAGGCTCATATTCTACAGCCTTACTGATATAACCAAGATCATCCTTGTTTTTATTTTTTTCAAAATCCCATTGTTCTATTCAACAGTGAACAAATCTCCTTAAACCACCAATAAAACAAGTTCAAAAGCATTTTCATTAGTGGTCTGACTTGGAAATTGTTGACATCTAATCATTGGGGTTGGGTGAACACTTGTAAATAATGTAAATAGTAAATAATGGAAAATAAAGTCATTGGGAGGTGAAGCCCAACAGCCACTCTCTCATGTATATAACCATGAGTAATCTTAATGAATAAACATAATTCATTTGAGGAGTTACCTTCTGGCCTGACATGGTATCAGACCCAGTCCCAAATGTTAGTTGTTTTTCTGCTCTGTAACTCCTATTTTCTCTGCTCCCTATGTCCCAAATTTCTGCGCTACATCCTCTCTCTGCCCTGATTGCGTTACCATTTTTTTGATGTTTGTGTGGATTGAGCTATGGTGCGATGCAGTACAATGTGTGGTGAGCACCTTGTCATTAGGGCCGGGCCTCCCCAAAAGAGCTTGGTCGACACCACCATTGGCATAGACCTCATCATTGCTGAAGAAATTGACCCCATAGTCCCTGCAACATTGCAGCGAGCCTTTGGCTTCCTTGACATCAAGTTGGTTTCCAGGCTCGTGTTCTTGTATTTGCATTGTATTGGTGACAACGACTATGTATATTCCTGGAGCTGCGTTCAATTGTGGTAATATTCCAAGCGCTTCAGTAGAGAGGGTGCCTCCATGCAGGAATGAAGCGCAGCAAAACATTTAATTATCTCTGGTGCAATGTGATGTGGACTGAGGTCGTTGAATGTCTGAGTCATTGAATATCTGCATTGAATGATACTCGCCTCCATACACAACCGACTCCTCCCATACACTGCTTCCTCCCACTCGGACCCTCCTCCATACGTTGTTGACTACTCTGCACAGTTAATAACGCTCCACTTCTGTTGAATACATTGTAATCCCGTTTTATCTATGCAGTCCCACTGTCATATGTGATTTATTATGTGCTTTTTTGTTAAATACCATGTTTTTAATACTTCAACCCTCCGTTGGCCTCCATATCACGCTGTCTACGCTCACTACCTCCCCCAAACACTTCCCCTATATGCTGTCTACACTCTCCATATTCGCTGTATTTGGTCCACGCTGTTTCCAGGTCCATTTCTTCTTCATTCTCGGAAGACATAAATGTAGTGTCTATCTTTCCTGCTCAAATAGGGACGACATATCAACCAGACCAAGGTTGTCTCGAAAATACACAAGCTTCTTGTTCGGAAGCGCTTTCATTAATATGTTGGCTTCAACACTCCATCCTGCACCAACTTCCGAATATAATGATACTTGTTATATATGTGCTTTGTCTTCTCATGAAACATTGGGTCCTTAGACAATCTTATACAACTGGTATTATCACAATGAATAGTTGTAAGGGCCAACAGTCCTGCAAATAAGTTGGATAACGATTTCCTTAACCAGATCGCTTCCCGATTGACTTCACACGCTGCTACATACTTGGCTTCAACACTGCTTAAGGCAATTGTCTCTTGCTTTCTGCTTATCCAAGAGACCATCAAGGATCCTAGACTGAAGCATCCTCTGGTTGTGCTTCTTCCATCCTTTTCGCTGCCTCCCCAATTGGAATCAGTAAATCCAGTCAGAAGTACATCTTTCCCCTTTTCATATTTTAGGGAGTAATGATGGTTCGACGCAAGTATCTCAGTATGGAGCTGACTTGAATCCAATTTTGAATTTTTGCTTCTTTTAATTTTGTGGGCTAATGAAATTGAAGAATATTAATCGTAGCTACCAAAATTCAAGAGTTGTGACTTAGTGGAAATACTAGAGAAAATTGATGTAACGTGTGACACTGGGGACCTTATCCAAAAGCTTTATGCAACATGTGATAAAGATGAAATAATGATAAAAGTTGATGCAACTAGTGATACCCAAGGCATAATACGGGTGATTGATGCTCAATTGATACAAAAGACTCGATGGAATCAATGAGTGAAGCACAAAATAATAGCAACAATAGTAGCAAAAGCAATTGTGAAGAGGAAAAAGAACAACAAAATGGTCTTTCCAAGATGTTTGGTTGACCTTGGGAAGAGAGATCATTCAATAGAAGTTGACATGGTTTGGGATACACCAAAGAAAATAGATTTCATGTTCCAAATTACTCCAGAGTCCAAACCAATTCAGTTTGTGGTTACAGGATAAGTGCCATCATTTTCAAAGAGATGGTCATATGGAGAGTCATTGTTTTGATCTCCATCCTTGTCTTCAGTGTCGGAAGACAAATCACCTAATTGAAATGTGTAAAAAGTTAGAAGAAATCTAAGAAAATAATCCAAATATGGATGGATAAATTCATGGAAATAGAATGAACAAGTAAAGAAGCTACACAAGTTGTATCCTCTAGTCAAAGCAGAGGTAAAGACACAAAAAAAACAAGAGTAAAAGATGGTACTCTCCACACCTAAAGGGGTAGAGGACAATGATAAAAAACTCTCTTACACCTTCTAGGAAGCCTTAATTATGTGTCTAAGTTTCTTCAGCATTTGTAACGAATAAAATATATAATAATTAATTATAATGTAAAAGATAATAATCATAAATAATAGTTAAGTTAAGCTATAATTTAGGTTGAGAGGATGTCTAATTGGACTGATCTCTTCGATGAAGAGACACTTGCGTGATATTATAAGCAAAGCTTCTTGTTCTCATATGTAAATCATATCGATTCTTATTCTTATTTCATATATTTATTAATATTTATATCCTTAATGGATATTCTTGTATTCCAAGTTCTTTTGGAGTAATAATTTATAGAAGGAACTTTGTTCGCTTCATTTGGTATTAGAGCCACGTTTGGCTAGGCCTTTGGCTATCAACCTATCATCAACCTTGTTGCGCTCATAATTGGAGCGTTTCGCTATATATTGGGAGATTTGGGAGATTCTCCGTTTTTTAGTCTTTGGCCATTGCTTACTAATTAAAAAAAATAATAATAATAAAGAATAAAGAGAAGGGTATATAAAAAAAAGAGGGAAAGGAAATAATGTATTCTGAAGCAAACACCAAAAAAAAGTGAAATATATATTATTATTATATATAAGGTTATACATTATTGATAAAAAGTGCATAATAAGCCACGTTTGGCTGATCACCAGGGCTTTGGCTATCAACCTATCATCAACCTTGTTGCTGTCATAATTGAAGCGTTTCCCTATATATTGGGAGATTTGGGAGATTCTCCGTTTTTTAGTCTTTGGCCATTTGCTACTAATTAAAAATAATAATAATAATAAAGAATAAAGAAGGGTATATAAAAAAAAAGAGGAAAGGAAATAATATATTCTGAGCAAACAAAAAAAAGTGAAAAAAATATATATATAAGAAAAGGTTTTACATTATTGATAAAAAGTGCATAATAAAGATAAGCGAGAATCTTTTCAAGTATATTTAAGACTTTTTTGAAGCGTTTCCCTATATATTGGGAGATTTGGGAGATTCTCCGTTTTTTAGTCTTTGGCCATTTGCTACTAATTAAAAATAATAATAATAATAAAGAATAAAGAAGGGTATATAAAAAAAAAGAGGAAAGGAAATAATATATTCTGAGCAAACAAAAAAAAGTGAAAAAAATATATATATAAGAAAAGGTTTTTACATTATTGATAAAAAGTGCATAATAAAGATAAGCGAGAATCTTTTCAAGTATATTTAAGACTTTTTACGTGGAGAAGCTCGTGCTTTTAGAAACCAGTGGTAAGTTTTACATTTTAAGTGGGAATCTTTTCAAGTATATTTAAGACTTTTTACGTTGGTAAGTTTTACATTTTACATGGGAATCTTTTCAAGTATATTTAAGACTTTTTACGTTGGTAAGTTTTACATTTTACGTGGGAATCTTTTCAAGTATATTTAAGACTTTTTACGTGGAGAAGCGCGTGCGTGGTTTTAGAAACTTTTACATTTTAAGTGGGAACCTTTTCAAGTATATTTAAGACTTTTTACTTGGAGAAGCGCGTGGTTTTTAGAAACCAGTGGTAAGTTTTACATTTTACGTGGAGAACATTAACCGAGGTTTTGAAAACTTTTTACTTGGAGAAGCGCGTGGTTTTTAGAAACCAGTGGTAAGTTTTACATTTTACGTGGGAATCTTTTCAAGTATATTTAAGACTTTTTACTTGGAGAAGCGCGTGGTTTTAAGAAACCAGTGGTAAGTTTTACATTTTACGTGGAGAACATTAACCGAGGTTTTGAAAACAACCCATGGTAATTGCCATGGTATTTTAAAAAGTTAAAAAAAAACAAAAGGAATACGTTTTACTTTTTACGTGGAGAACGTTTTAACGGAGGTTTTAAAAACAACCCATGGTATTTTAAAAGTTAAAGAAAAAAGAAGGATACAAAAGCTCTTACGTGAAAGGTAAATATTACCTTTCAGGAGGTTTTAAAAACAACCCATGGTAATAGCCCATGGTATTTTAAAAGTAAAAGATATTTTGATAAACATTGGAGAAAAAAGGTGTGATCTAAATAATTTTAATCGTTCAAATCTAAAGATTGTCATCCAAACAACCCATGGTATTTTAAAAGTTAAAGAAAAAAGAAGGATACAAAAGCTCTTACGTGGTAAATATTACATTTCAGGAGGTTTTAAAAACAACCCATGGTAATAGCTCATGGTATTTTAAAAGTAAAAGATATTTTGATAAACATTGGAGAAAAAAGGTGTGATCTAAATAATTTTAATCGTTCAAATCTAAAGATTGTCATCCAAATTTTCCGAGAAAAAAATATTATTATAATTATAGAAAAGGATACTATATAAGCCTTATATAGTTACATATAAAAGGAAAAGTTGGTCTCAAAAAAGTATATATAAATTTTATATAGTTATCATTTTATAATATATATAAATTGTTATTTTATAATATTTTTTATTAAAAGAGCGAACAAAAAAAAGAATAAGAGGAGAATATTTGAAAAATATATATAGGAGAAATAAGTGATATTTTATAATAAAAATAGCTCTAGTTGACATATTGTTTACGTAAAAGCATAAAGGAAAAAATGGAGACTAGTAATGAAAGGTTTCCTGAAACCTGTAGTACATGTGTTTGCACACTATTTAACATTAAAGGATCACTCGCAGGAAGAGACATCATAATCTCTATCAGTCCTACTGAAGGAAGTAATTATGTTAGTCCTAAATGTGCTAATCAATTGGTGATTCCTGAATCAAATATAGTTGAAACAAATTTTTTTGGCAAACAATATGATATAAGCAATTTACACCTAAATATTGGAGATTATACTTTTACCTCACAATTCACCGTGCAAACCCTATCTTTTAACGATAGTGACATTGTTTTGGGATCAGCATGGATGAAAACTCTAGGTTCCTTTATTCTAAATACTAAGAAAAAGTTTTTAACATTTTCTTACAAGAAGAAAATAACACTCCAAGATTTTACACTGAAACCTAATTCAGTAACGCCAGAAGATATATCGGATATTTCAAAAGTAATTTCTCATGAAGGTAAAAAAGTATTACAAAATATGCAAAATGAAATTGACAAAATCACTATTGACAAAAATGAAAAAGTTTCTCGACTTAAAAACCATAGTGAAAAATTGCTAACGCAAATTAAGATACTTAAGAAGGATAAGAAGTCATTAGAATACTAGGTACAACAACTTATCAAGAAGGAAGCATCAAATGTAGGAATTCAAGTTGATGACAAAACAACAAATACCGATTCAGTGAATGTCACAACTCAGGAAGAAGATAAGGAAGTTGAAGAAAAGACGCGCGTGGATGTTGGAATTCGAACGATGAACATCCCCAATGAATGTTTCGTAGCAAACTCAACAACAACTTCGCCAGAAGAAAATATAAAAATTGCTGCATGCCCAGTAAGGAAAAATCAAACAAAAAAAGGTTCCATATTGGCATCCGAATCATGAGAACAGACGAATCAACCATGCTACATATTTGAACAAGTTAGAACCGAAACAACAAACTGATGATCCGGATAATAGTGATGTAATCTCAATCCAGTCTTATGCTAACAAGTCGTTACAAAATTCCAGTGATCAGAATGCTATACAAAAGATTAATCTGAGATGGTCTGATCCCTTCTCAGTGTGACAATTTTGTTTGTCACTAAGAAGATCATATCAACTTGTATCGACGAGGATGACTATTCCAAAACAGAAAGACTTTCAAAGCCGAAAAAGAGATCAAGCCTTTTTTTATCGACAAGCTTTGAGGACAAAGCTTTTTGAGGAAGGAGGCAATGTAACGAATAAAATATATAAATAATATAAATATAATGTAAAAGATAATAATCATAAATAATAGTTAAGTTAAGCTAATAATTAGGTTGAAGAGGCATGTCTAATAGGACATGACTCTTCATGAAGAGACACTGCGTGATATATAAGCAAGCTTTTTGTTCTCATTGTAAATCATTATCATTCTTATTCTTATTCATATATTTAATATAATATCTATATCCTTAATGGATATCTTGATATTCCAAGTCTTTTGAAGTAAGTAATTTATAGAAGGAACTTTGTTCGCTTCAGCATTGTGCTCAAGAAAGGAAACTTTTGAATGAAAGGTTACAAAAGGAACCTATCCCAGGGAATGAAGAATGCACTAAAGCTGTTCATAGGACCAAAGAAAGAATCCGCAGAATTCAGCCTCTGAGTCCAATACAAGAAAGCTGGAAAAACGTAATCATGACAGACGCCAGTAATATTGGATGGGGAGCTGTTCTTTGCCAAGAAAATCAGAGAAAACGAAAGAACAACTAGAGATCTGCCAATATGCCTCTGGATTATGGTCTACAACTCAGACAAATTGGGCAAGCCTCAAAAAAGAACTCAGAGCAATCTATCGAGGAATTGAAAAGTTCAAAGACTTTGTTATCTATACAAAGTTTTTAGTAAAAACTGATTGTCAGGTATTAAAGTTTGCCATCCAAAAATGTGATTTTGAAGATGCTGCAATGATAAGATGGATGATGACACTCAGTCAATATAATTTTGAAATCGAATTCATCCCTGGCCACAAGAATTCTTTTGCTGACATGCTATCTAGGGAATTCTTGGAAAAAAATTCTATCCATATTTTATCCCGTAATTTCATAAGAAGAGCCGAAGATTTTGTTGAAATAGAAACCACTCATGGATGGGTCAGATATAACAATATTAGTTGTACCATGCTATTTGATCATGATGATGAATGGTACCCGGTAAAAGAAATAAGGTGGAGAGAAGGTATTCCCAATCTCTGGACTTGGGATGATCAAGAAGGTGAAAATGATCTGGCTGTTCAAGAACTTGATTATTTGGCTCATATTGGAAACATTTCTTATGAAATTTATTATGAAGATGATAACAGAATTGGAAATTGCAGACTCACAATTAAACAATTCAACTATCCTTTTAGAGGAACTGATTTTGATCCAGAAAGACAAAAGTCTGCCTTCTTCCAGATGATGAATTTAGAAAATATCTCATCCAATTTCTTCTATCATCTCCAATTTGACTTTAGCTATGAAGATTGGCCAACAGAAAGAATGAATCAAGAAGATCCTTTCCATAATTGGTTTGAAGATTGGTGGAAAATCTACGGTCTCAGTGTTGTCCTTACAATGCCCTATTAGTTCACCCGATTAAAGATTGATGGTTTTTCTGCACCTGGCTCACTCCATACTAGAGTTTTGTATAAAAGTCTTAAAGATCTCATTGAAATAGAAGATATTGCTTTCTTAAATGCAATGAGGAGATGCGGTCATACTCATTGGTTTGTGAGCCAAAGGATTTGTGCAAGACAACTTGTCTCAAGTAATGATGGAACCAGAATGGAATACAATGACTTTCACCAACAATCAGATCTGGAGAATAATCCTTTTGAAGAAGTTAACTTTCTTCAACCACCAGAAGATCATGAAAATCAGATTTGGGAATCTGAAAAGGACGTTACGGTTCAATTATTTTCCACACATCTCATAGATCATTTCAGACATAGTTATTATACTCATCCACAAGTGTCATTTTTTGTACTGTAAAGTCTTTCTGACCGACAATGGTGTTAGACGTTTCTTTCATAGGTTCGTCATAAAAGAATCTCCATTTTGTACACACCAGCACTTAGTACTAGATATGTCTGGGAATCTCTGCGTGGATGTCATTTCAATGTTACCTGAAAGTAATGATTCCTGACATTTTACTTTCTTTATGTCACCTAATAAATGTAAGGATTGTGATACCCTTGCATGAGACCATCAAATCCTTCTTTTTCGGATGAATTACTTTATAAAAGATTTGATTTCCTTGCACGAAGGATCAATCTGAAGGTATCTTTACTTTTGAGTCATGGATTTCACGAGGGAGGGTTTTTTCCCATGGATTCAGTTATTTAAAGGAGGAGAATGCCCAGGTAAGGGGGCATTCGAGTCAAGTCTAGAGTGAAGATCTAGGAAGCCTGTGTCTCTATGTGCGAGCATAGGGAAGAACCTAAAGTGGTCGGATCTTTTAGGATATGTGTCTGTGTTTGTGTTGATCTTTAGACTGAGTCTGCTTTGTATTTTTGGAGAAAATTCTGGAGTCACAAGAGGAGATGGAATAGTAACAGGATTGGATTCCATCTTTTCTGCTACAAAATTATCAACATTTAGAATCCTCTTCTGCCTAGCCTGATTTAAGAAATTTTTCTCAAGGACTCCTCTATTTGATTAGAGGAAGGATAATACCATTCATAAAAGGAAATCCATTGATTGTTGGATTTCATCTATTTTTTTCATTCCTTATTTTTTTGACTGTCGAAAATTTTCCTTTCTTCTTTAGGCAACAATCTGAGTTCTTCATCAACATATCTATTTTCAGATTTATGAGTGAAAATGTCCCAATTAAACATTTTGTTCTTCCATTGATTGTCAGGATCATATGGACTAATTCCTTTACAGATTTTCAGAAAGGCAGAAATTCATTGTCTGAAGGAATTTCCATGTGCCTTGGAATTTTATTTTTGGGATTTTTGCTGTAGGATGGAATTTTTGATCCATCCGTGAATCCTAAACCCTGATGGATGTTTTTCTGTGTTGACTGAATAATTATTTCTTCATGAATGTTGAAGAAATTTGTCTTAGTATATTCTTCTTCAGATTTACTTTTGTTTGGTATAAAAGTAATCATATTTATCCTCCTTTTGTCTTCTTCAATATTGCCATGTGGATTTGGTGGTTGCGAGGAGAATTGACAGAAGGTTTTAGATTAGTGAGGATGGCCACAAACAACAGCTAGGGAGTTACCAGAGGAAGCAATTTCACTCAGAACTAACTTTTTTACAGTGTTTTGAAATGTAGGATCAACTGAGGATGTGGGAGTAGTATTTACAGATATAGAAATATTAACAGAAGGTCCACCACGCTCGATTCGTGACTCTGGAAAAACGGTATGGACATTACCATCCTTGGCGGTAAAAATTATGGAGGAATTTACAGGAGATGGTCGAGTAGGCTTTCTGATGGATTCCCACTTTGTAACCCATTCGGAAGGAGGTTTTAGTTCAGATCGAGGAATCATCTGAGGAGCAATAAGATTCATTCCATAATCATGGGTAATCAAAGTGGTGAATTCTGATTGTGATGAGACTGACTTAACCATAGGAGTAGTTTTTTTGTAGAATTTGACTATAGAGGACCACCAGATGGCTATGTTTTTACTATCATCATCAAAATCATCATAACCATGTGTTTGCAATCCTAACATCAAAGCATTTATAGCATTTGGATCTGTTAATGCTATGGAGAAATCAGGAAAGCATGACCATGAGGTTGGGCCATAGGCAAGAGTCCCTTGACATCCACCAATAAGGGCCTTAGAAAAAGTTCTCCATCTCCGATCAAAAACACAAGAGAAAAAGGCAACATCTTGACCTTTTCTGTGTAGAGGCTGAATACCTATTTGGACATGGCCAAAATGGGCAAAATTATATCCTGCTTTTCTAGCAGCGTCAAACTCGGGTTTGCAAGACTTCCTCCTTGACCTTATATCTCCAGAACTGGATGGAGTCCAGTAATCTTAAATTCTTATAAACTGGATGGACTTTCCTTTTTGTGAGATTTTCTACTTCGGCTTTGAATTCTTGAAATTTGAAAAGACTTCATCTTTGGATTTAAGAAGGTAAACCCAAGTTTTCTTGGAGTGGTCATCTATAAAGGTGACATAGTATAGATGTCGCCAAGAAATTTGGTCATAGGACCACAGACATCAGAGTTTATAAGATCAAGTATTTCTTGAGCACAAGATGTGCTATGTCCAAATGGCTTCTTTGCAATCTTGCCTAATGCACAACCCTTGCATATACCTTCATGTTCTTCTTTAAGATTTGGGATTCCATTTACTATGGAGTTCAAGGTTGGAAGAATTTTGAAGTGTAAGTGACCCAGCCTTATATTCCATAATTCACATGGGTTGATTTTAGTATGTACAAGTGCTTGATCTGTTGGAGAGGCTAATCTATATAATTTGCCTTCTTGGACACCAATGATTCTAGCTTTTTCAAGACTTGAATCTTTACCCCAAACAGCTACCTTTCCATTTATAAAAGCTACTCTATCACCCTTTTCTTCTAAAGAGGAAATAGAAATAAGATTTTTGCACAGACCTGGAACATAGAGGATGTTGTTGAGATGAATGCTACTTCCATCATCAAGCTTGATGGAGGTAGATCCGATGCCTTTCACAGGATAGTTTTTGTTGTCACCAAGCTCCACAGAATAGGAGGACTTTCCCTTGGAGAGACCCTTGAGTTGATGATGTTGACCGGTCATATGCCTTGAAGCTCCACTATATATTACCCAGATGTTTTCATCTTGGAATGTGCCCAAGAGTGTGGAGAATAAACCATCAGCTTTTGTAGATTTGTCAGATTTGGAGATTAGATAAACCCATGCTTGCTTGATCTTTTGCTTGATGAGGTTTGTGAACCATAGCCCAATACTTGTCAACTATTGCATGAGGGAGTTGATCTTCTTTTTGCCCTTTGATGAACCACACTCTGATACCATGTTGAGAAATTAAGGGCAATGCAATTGTTCTATCTCTTTACTATGATAATTGCTTGATATATTATTTTCTTCAGATTTGATTGATATTATTAACATGTAGTGTTATCATCAACCAACTATCAAAACAAGAAAATCAATCATGCACAAGTACACAAGATATTGGCACCATGCCAGGGCAAAAACCTCTCCAAAATTTGAGGGGAAAAACCCTTTGAACTCTTTCTTATAGAATCTTTATTGAGAAGTTACATGACCCAAACATTGACTCAGGAATGCCTTCAACATCAAATGACAATACCTCAAAATGTGTACCCAATCATACTGTACAATTCTGCAATGAATGAGCATGATAGTGTGCACCAAACAATTCGAATAGGCTCTCCTAGCCTCGATCTATCCTTGCATTACATGCAGATGCCTCATACGTTGCTAGAGTGATGATTAGGGCTTGTCTACAAGACTTCAAAAGGATAACAACGTTGACTGTCCAACACAACGATGGTAGAAGCCTTTGATTTCAGAACGAATATATATGCGAAAATGGAGTTAGGGCTCTCCTAGCCCTATGATAACCTCGCACCTTTCAACAACAATCTCCTTCTTGTATTTGCGGCTATAACAACCCTACAAACTAACCATACGGTTAAGTAATGTAAGACCCTAACCCAGATCTGAATGCTGTGAGGAGGAGTAGGCTCGTTGGTGACTTCGCATGAGGGGACAAACTTCCTCACTTGCTGTGGCTACCCTTCCTTTCTTCGACCTTAATGCTGCTGCTCTTCTTCGTGAGAGAGATGGAATGAATTGTGTTTTAGGAGGAGCCAAACGTAGCCTATATATAGCCTTGCCCTCTCATCCATTGAGCCGACGTGAGCCTAGATTAGGCTGACATGTCCTTTTGATTAATTAGTTTGGCCGACGTGATTCTAGAAGGCTTCCATAGTCTTCCTTTGAGCGGTTTTCTTGAGTAAATCTGTGGGTACACATTTGAGTATTTCTTTGATGATCTAGAAGTACTTACATTCATTTCATTTACATAAATAATACATGAATGTCTTCATTTTTATATAATTTGTCTTGAGCTCTTAATTAGAGCAAAAATAATTCTTTTAATACAAAAATACATTAATGCAAAAACTTGACATAATGAAGATCGAACCTAGTTACACTATTTTCAACATGATTTAGTCTCGACTCGATCTTGATTTTGTCCGAACTCAATCAACTGAGTAGCCTGGATCATCTCAGAAAGGTCCCTCAAAGTGGTTGACAAAGACACTTGAAAGTGTTCATCCTGATGAGGTTGGAAAGACTGGAACAAGAAATTCAACCAGGCAAAATGGATGTAGATGATTTTGATTCCCCTGTTGATATGGATGTTTCTTATGATTGTGAACTGAATTTGTCTACAGATTTTGAACCAACTTCCTTCAAAGAAGTCGCTTCTCATGATGAATGGAAAGAAGCAATGCAAAAGGAGTATGATTCCTTGATAAAGAATGGCACTTGGAAGCTGGTTGATCTTCCATTGTGAACCAAACCAATTGGCTGCAAGTGGGTCTACAAGAACAAGTATAAAGCTGATGGCTCACTTGACAAGCACAAAGCCAGTGTTGTGGCAAAAGGTTTTGCACAGAAGGAAGGGGTCGATTATGAGGAGACTTTTGCGCCCACAGCAAAATGGGCTACCATCCGGACATTGTTTGCCCTAATAGCTCAGAATGGTTGGAAAGTCCATCAAATGGATGTAAAAACTGCTTTATTGAATGGAGATATGAAAGAGAATGATTTTATGTCCCAGCCTGAAGGATTTGCTGTGAAAGGACATGAACATAAAGTATGCAAACGTGTGAAATCGTTGTATGGCCTCAAGCAAGTACCCCGAGCCTGGTATGAAAAGTTAACTGAGCATCTTCTAAAACTCAACTTCAAACATTATGATCTTGATGATGCAACATTGTTTGTCAAGAAAGTTGGCAAAAAAATTGTATATCTTGTGGTATATGTAGATGATCTTTTGATGACAGGGAACAATGAGAGCTACATTGCATCCATAAAGAAGGAATTGAGGAAAGGTTTTGAAATCACTGACTTGGGTTGTGTTCACTACTATCTTGGTATTGAAGTAACTCAACATCCGAAGTCTATATTCCTCTCTCAAAAGAAGTACATTGGAGATCTGTTGAACAGGTTTGGCATGGCCGAGTGCAATCCTCTGACTATTCCAATGGAACAAAACTTAAAGCTCACATCCATTGAAGGAAAATAATTTGAGGATGCAACAAAGTATAAATAGCTTGTAGGAAGTCTCAACTACCTGACTACTACCAGACCAAACATTTTGTTTGCTGTTGGAATCCTCTCCAGGTTTATGTAAAAGCCTTGTGAGGGACATTGGTCTGCTGCAAAGAGTTCTAAAGTACTTGAAGGGAACCCAAGAATTTGGACTCAAGTATAAACAGGTGGGCGACTTCAACTTGATTGAATACTCTGATTCAAACTTCGATGGAGACAAAGAAACTGGGGTATCTACTTTAGGTTATGCTATGAGTCTTGGATCAGGACCTGTCTCCTGCAGATCACGCAAACAATTAGTTCCAGCAGATTCCACAACGGAAGCAGAATATATGGTAGCAACTGAGGCAGCAAAAGAAATTGTGTGGCTCAGGATAATTCTGGAAGATTTGCAGGTAAAACAAGTACATTCAACTCCACTCATGATTGACAACAACTTTGCAATAAAGTTGGCCAAGAACCTAAAGTTCCATGATCGAACGAAGCACATCAATACAAAATACCATTTGATTCGACATCATGTTGAGGCCAGGACAATCCATCTACACCATTGTTCCACTAATGAGTAGATTGCATACATCTTCACCAAAGCGCTTGGAAGAGAAAAGTTTGAAAGATTCAGAACGATGCTTTGACTCACCAACATCCCTTTAGATTAAGGGGGGAATGTTGACACCTAATAATTGGGATTGGGTGAACACTTGTAAATAATGGAAAATAAAAAGTCATCGGGAGGTGAAGCCCAAGAGTCACTCTCTCATGTATATAACCATGAGTAATCTTAATGAATAAACATAATTCATTTGAGGAGTTACCTCCTAGCCTAATAGAAATACTTGATGGCGCCCTATATTAAGCTCGCCCCTATTGCTTACATTTATAGATGAGTTCACTGCCTCCACTCTTTTTAGGCTGACTTGGAGATACCTGATGGCTCCCTATAGTAAGCTTGCCCCCATTGTTTACATTTCTAGATGAGTCATTGCCAACAGTCTTTTCAGGCTGGCTATTGTTTCCAACCTCTTCCTTTTCCTTCATTGAGATACCTTGGGATTGAAAATCACGACTCTCATCAACTAAACGTGTAAACACAATATTGGTTAGATTCTGTCCATTAGATAAACCTTGATCAAGCTTCTCATCATTCCTAGACTTATTTTGAATCTTAATACATGTAGAGCCATGATTACTCTTACTACCCAAGACATCTGAAAAGATTTGTAGAAATGTGGTGATAGAATTGCAACTACTCAAGAAATTTAATCTAAAGTAAGAGACAATTCTACTCTATTTTTCCGCAGAAATTAATTCACCATAACATTCACAAACATGCATCAATCACATAAACATATTTATCTAGGGGAAACTAACTGGTAAAAACCCCTTAAGCCTGCTTGCATTAATTAGATGAATAGAGAATCTATTACAATTTCTAGCTCCTACTCTGAGCTCAACTTGTAAAAGAATAACTGTTCTCTTTGCTCAATGAGACACTCTGACCCAAAGCTAGTAAATTTCTGCCCCCACCTGAGTTCCTGTTTCTTTGCGCAAATCCTGAGGAAATTGATCCCAATTTTTTAGGATTTTTTTCCAAATTGATTGCGCAATTCCTAAGGATTGATCATTGATTGCAAGCAACACCTGCACACTAAAGACTAGTCTACAATTGATGTTACACTTGTTGAAAAATGTAACTAGGTTTGGTCATCATAATGACATGTGTGATTGTGATTTTATGTAATTGATGTAAAGAAGAAAATAAAATTATTATTGTAATGCTCGTCTCATGGGTTTCATGAGCAAAAATTTTTATTTTTAGGTAAGGCTCCCATTGTGAGCCCTTAGGATTGGCCATAAAGTCAAATTGAGTCAATGTCATGTATGAAGGACCCTTCTTGGGAATGTTACATTTTTTTATGAGTCATTAAAAGGATAAGAAGGTCCTCCATGACTAAGCAAAAACATCTCCTTTAAGTCGGCTACAAAATGAAATAATAAAGATTCTCCAAATGACATGTTGGCCTAAGAAATTTTCAAGTTGGCTTATTTACATTGGAAAACCACTATAAATAGGCAGCTCGACCTCATTTCAGTAGCAAACAATTCGGTCAAGAACAATTCTGCAACAAGAAGTGCGAAGATCACTTGGGAAGGAGCCTCATCATCAGCGAAGAGAGAAAAAGGAAGAGCGAAGTCTTTAGCATCATTTTCGGATCTGTTTTGAGTCACTATGATATCACACATGCAAAGAAGAGGAGGATCATTTGCTGCAGAAGAAGCCAAGAAGAATTGCAGTCCTCTTGGGTAGCCGAACTAGGAGAAGGGCAAGTCAAAAGAGAATCAAGGGCATTTTCTAGAAGGTGACACTTTCCAAGAAGCTGCAACTAGGGTTTCTGAATTAGGGTCGAAGATTGTAGACCTAAATCAAGGGGCCGAAATTCTAAAAGGTAGCCGAGAAGGAGGATGAAATAAGATGGTTGACTATCGTTGACTCAAAGGAACTTGTCAAGGAAGCTTTGTGTCGATCTTGGAGAGGCAATTAGGTCAAGGGTCTTGGTCTTGGTAATTCGTCAATTGAAGTCTATATAAGAAGAATAATTCATTTGGGTTTTCCTCTCAAGTAGGAGAGTTTTGGCCCTGGCTGATAGCCTGCATTCTGTCTCTTGTCTCTTTATTGTTTATGCTTTGGGAGCTGTTTGATGAAGAAGAACACTATAATAATCTAACTAAAGAGAAGATCATAATCTATTGAAGTAAAAAGCATTCACAAGTAGTTTTCTATCATAGAGAAATCACCTAATCTTGATGCCCTAGATTTCTCAACAACATTGCCTTGGAATCTCCACCACAACTGAGCAATTTGAATTCCTTGCATGCATGAGCTATTTTTGGTTGATTGATCAGTTAACTAGATGATCTCTGTGTTAGACTGTTGTCCCACTACACAATTGATCTCCAACTAGTTCTATTAGCTATTAGAACTAGTTTAGTTGAATACAATAGGAAATAACTGAACCGGATTGCTATAAATTAGCAATCACATATGCATAATTGAACTCCAAGCCCTCTAACCAGAATTCACTGAGCTAAGTGACAAGAGCCATTTCACCTCAATTAACTGCCTCCAAGTTGTTTGTTGATGTGGAAATTTCGAATTTTCTCAATTTGACCAATGATAAGTCAGAGCTTTTCTTGCTACTCTTCTCAACAAGATTATCCCCTTCACTAGATACTGATGGAGGTCAAGGGTAGGGTTAGTCCAAAAATCATTTTAGTTCATCATGAATGCTTTTGGTTGTGTGCCCATATCCTCCAATCTAGGTGCTTGTTCAATCTTGGGAGTCACATGTGTTTGATCCTTGCAATCACTTACAACCTTTGATCCTTGCAATCTGATCCCATTACTAGTTTGTCTTGAGGTATTAAACTGAATAGGAACATGGTGATTGTTGCTTGCATTATTCACAAGTGGGGCAAGAAGCCGAATCATCAACTGTTGTTGCTGCTGCCCTAGAGCATCCATATTTGCCTTGCTTTTTCCCAAAACTGCATGTCCTCCATTGAAATCTTCCTTGAAGGCCCTAGGTCAGTGATATCAACCCAATTGCTCACAGGTAAAACGGTGCGAGACACGCATATAGATTTCAATGAATGAATTGAATTAATTACATGAGCAAAAATGAAGCTCAATAAGTAATACAGAGATATTTACAGTAATAGAAACATGAAGTTTCTATTAGGATATAGAAACAACCAGTTTCATCTAAGAAATTGCTAAAAAGATAAAAATAGCAACAACTTAATAAGAATGAGCATTAAACACTAAATAGTATTATTCTAATACCCTCCCTTAATGCTCAATCTATTTACAACACCAATAGACCCTCTGAATTTTACAAACTTATCGGGACCAAGAGGCTTGGTGAAGATGTCTGCGGGCTGCTCTGTTGTGGGAATATATCACAACTAAATGGATTCGTCTTCAACAAGCTGGCGAATGTAGTGGCAATGGGTTTCCACATGCTTTGTTCGTTCATGAAAGACTGGATTCTTGGCAAGTTTGAGCACTCCCTGATTATCAAAAAACAAGGGAGTAGGACCTGTCTGGGAAACATGCATATCTGCAAGCATACGTCGAAGCCAAACTGCCTCACAAGATGCCTAACTGCTCCCCGATACTCTGCTTCTGTTGAGGAGAGAGCCACTGCCTGCTGCTTCTTACTAGTCCAGGTGACAGCACCGGATCCTAGACTAAACACATACCCAGCTGTAGATTTTCGGTCATCAACCGAACCGACCCAGTCAGAATCTGTGTAACCACTGAGTATAGGATCAGAACTTCAAGTGTATAGGAGTCCATAATCAAGAGTGCCACGCACATATCGTAGCACACGCTTTGGTGCTATCCAATGATCTGCCTTAGGAGCTGACATGAAGTGGGAAATGTAGCTCACTGCAAAACTGATGTCAGGTCTAGTGGCAGTAAGGTAGATAAGGCTGCCCAGTAATTGCCTGAGTAAAGTTTCATCCACAAGGGGGGAAGATGACTAAGCTGAAAGTTTGAGCCCTGGTTCCATAGGAGTTGTGGTCGGTTTGCAATCCTGCATTCTGAACCTGTCCACAAGATTTTTGGCATACTTGGACTGAGAGAGAAAGATGTTGTTCTCAGTCTGCTAGACTTCAACTCCCAGACAGTAATGAAGAAGTCCCAAGTCTGTCATATCAAAGGTGCTGCATAAGTCTTGTTTGATCCCATGGATCAAATGTGCAGAGCTGCCAGTAATGATAAGGTCATCCACATAGACAACCACAAACAAAATATCATCACCAGTATGCTTGATATATAGGTTTGCATCAGATGGGCTTCGCTGAAAGCCGTGATCTGTCAGATACTAATCAATTTTCATGTACCAAGCCCGAGGAGCTTGTTTCAATCCATAGAGTGCTTTAACTAATCTACACACTTTCTGTTCTTGATCGGCAACCTTGAATCCTGGAGGTTGCGTCATGTAGACTTCTTCCTGTAAGTCACCATTTAGGAAAGCACTCTTTACATCCATTTGATGAACTTTCCAATTGAACTGAGCTGCTAGGGCAAGGACAAGCCGTATGGTACTCATCTTGGTTGTAGGAGCAAAGGTCTCCTCATAGTCGATGCCTTCCTTCCGTGAGAACCCTCGAGCAACAAGACGAGCTTTATACTTGTCTAGGGTTCCATCAACTTTGTATTTCACTTTATACACCCATTTGCAGTTGATGGGCTTTTTCCCTGTAGGAAGATCAGAAAGGGTCCACTTGTGATTCTTCTAAAGACTCTGGAATTCAACTTCCATAGCCTGCTCCCACTCAGATGTACCCTTAGCCTCTTAATAGGTTTGAGGCTCAAAAATACTGTGTAGGTTAGCCATAAGAGCAAAATTTACTGTAGACTGCTGTTTGCTCTTATGTCTAGAAGTTCTACCTTCAAGGAGCTCATTATCCCGGAGATCACCAGTGGTTTTAACCCACCATTTAGGCCGAAGAGTAGAGGAACCAATATCAGGAGGAGATGGAGAAGGCTCAAGAACAATAGGAGCAGCAAGAAGAGGGTTATTTTCCAGAGGAAGCTCAAGTAGTGTATTATCAAATACTGATGCTACATCATCCCTCCCATCAGGTGGACCTACCGGAAGAAGAACACTGTGAGGCTAATCCTCAGAACACTGCTCAGAAGGAGAAGACTGAAAGAATCCTTTGTCTTCATCAAATACTACATCCCTACTGAAGCTAAGGTGACCAGTGGCTATATCTATCAGCCTATAGGCGTTGTGATGATCACTGTATCCTGTCATCATTAGTTTCTTGCTTTTGGAATCCAACTTAGAGCGCTTAGCAGCGGGAATCCAAACATATGCAACTGAGCCAAATACTTTGAGGTGACTGATCTTAGGCTTACAGCCAAACCAAACTTCTTTGGGAGTCTTCCCCTTAACAGCCTGAGTAGGTGATCAGTTAAGAAGATAGACAACAGTGAATACTGCTTCAGCCTAGAATTTGTTCGGAAGACTCCTATGTTGTAACATGGAACGAGCCATTTCAACAACCACACGTTGGCGGCGTTCGACAACACTGTTCTGTTGAGGAGTGTAGGGTGTAGTTAACTGGCGTTTGATGCCATGAATATCACAGAAGTTGGAAAACGCAGAAGAACGAAATGTCCCCCCGTTATCTGTCCTAAGAGTCATGATATTACAACTAGACTCTTTTTCAACTAAGGTTTTAAACTTCTGAAATGTACTAAATGCATCAGATTTATATTTTAGAAAATACACCCACATCTTTCTATTGAAATCATCTACAATAAGCAAAAAATATTTGCAACCAATAATAGAAGATGTATTCATAGGACCACAAATATCAACATGAATTAACTGGAGTACCTTAGATGCACGCCAAGATTCTCCATCCTTGAATGAAGACCGATGTTGCTTGCCAGCTTGACAGGCGCTGCATACTCACAATTGCTGAGTCTGAAGATCAGGTAACCCTGACACAAGTCCCTCCCGAGAGAGCTGAGAGAGATACTGCATGTTTAGATGCCCATATCGCTGATGCCACAGAGCGTTGATGGGAGAAACACGCGCTGCTAGAGCCACTTCTGGAGAATCACCAGTGTCAAGAATCCTGTATAGACCATGATCCTCTAGGCCAACAACAACCGTAAGACTAGTCTCCCTGTCGATAATAGAGCACTTGTGCGCACTGAACACTATATGAAGCTGAGGAGAGTTCCTCATAATTTGGCTGACAGACAGCAGATTAATTTCCATACCAGGAACATAGTACACATTCAGGAAGATGAGTGTGCGCTCACCAGACTAGATCTGAGCTGTACCTTTGCCAACCACTGTGTACTTTTCACCTCCGCCAAATACCACGGAATCACTGAAAGGTGAGAAGTCAATAAACTAGTCACGCTTGTGAGAGCGTGATGCACCAGAGTCAATGTACCAGGCAGAAGACGGGACATGATCTGAAGACCTTTTAGACATAAAGGCGTAAAAGGCAGATTCTGTCTGCTCGGAATGTTCTGCAACATTCGCTGTCTGATGGGGCCCTCCCTGTTTCTTCTGTTCAGAAGCAATCCTCTGCCGGCAATCTTTCTTCATGTGGCCGAACTTGTGACAGTAATTACACTGCACACTTTTCTTCCTAGCAGGATCAAAAGGCTGAGAGGAACCTTTCTGCTGAAAGGACTGAGAGGACTGATATTTGGTAGCAAAAGCATTTTCCGAGGACACTGATGAAGCACCACTACCAAACTGTTGTTTCCAACGATCCTGCTGCAGGAGTTTGGTGCATAACTCTGTAAACTTCAGATCAACATTTGTGGTGGTAATGTTGAGTGTTTCTATGAAGTGTTCATAAGATTTCAGTAGACTTTTCAGAGTGATGACTACCATATCTTCTTCCTCCATGGTCCAAACAATGGCTTCGCGCTGATCTCGAATGTCTTTAATTCTGTTAAGATGTTCCTGTAAAGACATATGTTCGTCCATCATGATGGAGAACAACTGATTCTTGAGAAAGAAAGCTTTGCTCTTGTCGGATGTCTCATCCATTTCCTTCAGATGTTGCCAAATTTCAGCAGCGGTTTTGCCTGAACGAATCTGCGGTAACTGATCATCAATCACAGAAAGTTTGAGAAGCATAACAACCTCTCGATTTCGATCATCAAACTTATCTTGATCGGTACCAACTGTACCAGGACGAATCTCTTTGGCCAAAACAAGTTGGTCAAGACACCTATATTAAAAAATGGTCAACATTCTCTGTACCAAAGTATATTCCAGCAATCACGAAACCCTCGGAGTAGTCAAAACCTGAGTCGTCCACGCAGGTAGCTCCAGAATTTACTGCAAAGGCAACACAACGATCTTGCAGAAGTTGAGTACGCACTGAAATGCCCAAATCTCATGACTGTGACGGAGAATTGAACCTCTTACCGGATAGAAGAAGCAAAACTCCTGAACGTAGACTGAGATGGAGACTAGTGGCCCCTTTTAAAATTAAAAAACCAAAATGAAGGTAATTTTTCGCTTTCCGCAGGTCAAAAATGACTGTCTCGACCAATTGTAAGATTGCCTCCCGAACAAAGCAGCAATAAGCATCCCTACGACGCGCAGCTTCGCCCCAGGTTTCAAATCTCCGGGCCTTTCGAAACACCAGACGAAAGCGTAAACACTAGACCACTGCAAACAAGAATTTAGAGGGTAATTAACGGTTGATCATATAGAAATATTCAGTGCAACGTCCTCGATTGTTTGACGTCTCAGAGTATTCCAATGACGGGTATCAAAAGACCTCGATGGCCCTAATCAAGCGTCTCTAGTGTCTGTGCAGAGAGAGAGTCCGTCTCTTGACACAAAGAGCAGGTGGACGTGCTTTTTTATTCTCAGAATCCACAAATTTTTTAAACAACAAAAAAAATCGAGAGAAAAAAATATAACCTAAGCTCTGATACCATAAAACGGTGCGAGACACGCATATAGATTTCAATGAATGAATTGAATTAATTACATGAGCAAAAATGAAGCTTAATAAGTAATACAGAGATATTTACAGTAATAGAAACATCAAGTTTATATTAGGAAATAGAAATAGCCATTTTCATCTAAGAAACTGCTAAAAAGATAAAAATAGCAACAACTTAATAAGAATGAGCATTAAACACTAAATAGTATTATTCTAATAACAGGCTAACGAGATGAGCTAGCTCTGACACCACTGTAATATCCTAAGGGAGTTTTTCCCTTAGGCTTCTAATTTTGACTAGGGTTTTTCCAAATAAATAAAAAAAGACTATGTAACAACAATGCACATTCATACAATAATAGTTTCTTTTCTATGTTACCAACCACCACATGCTTGATCTTGTAGATCTACTCGGAAGTCACCACTGACTTCCCTTCATGTCTCGACACAACTTCCCTTACATCATTCTTCATGATGAACTGATATTCCTCCATCATGACATCCTTGTAGACTCACTGGCCTGCTGCTTCCTCATGGTTGGATGGCTCAAAATAAGTAAGGTAACTCATTAATGCTGCATATCTTGATTACTTTGTAGGATGCTTTCTTTCTTTGAAAGTGCCATGGGGAGTTGCATGCCCCCAACTTCCTGCAATGTGTGCTTCAAAGCCACGTTGGCCTCTTGTTGGAATTTGGAATAGTGACCCTAGATGGGTCCACTGGCTTATTGGGCCCATCTGGCCCTTCTTGATGTTCTGAAAGATGTTTCACAGGTATGAAAGGACCTAAACCCACATCATTTGGAGCTTCATGCTCTTCACCATCAATATCCATGTGAGATTCTTTGGATTTCTAGAAGGTAGTATCCTCATCAAAAGTAACGTCTCAACTGACCTCAACCTGCTGTTGTCCTAGAGGCTGGAATAGAAATCTTGTATGCCTTTGATGACTCACTATATCCAATAAATGTTCCTTTCTTCCCATAAGACTTTAGCTTCGTCCTTCTCTCTTTGGGTACATGAATGTAAACATGACAACCAAAGATCCTTAAATGCTCGACCTCTAGTTTCTAACCTGTGAAAGCTTCTTCAAGAGTTTTGTTCCCCAATATCCAGTGAGGGCTTCCGTTTTGAACATAGAATACTGAATTGGATGCTTCTCCCCGTAAGAACATGGGTACATCTTGGTCATGAATCATTGTCTTCGAAGCTTTCATAGTAGATCTATTCTTCCTTTCAACAACCCCATCTTGTTGAGGGTTGACTATTAAATCCCTCTTAGTCCCAGCTTCCTTGTAGAAGTCAATGAGTTCCTTGGAGGTATATTCTCCTCCATTATTTAATGTCACAATCTTGAGTTTCTTTCCATGTCTTTCGAGAGGAATCATCAATGAAAGTCACATAGTACTTGAAACCACCCAAGGATGATATTGACATTGGTCCACATACATCTGAATGTATTAGATCCAAGATTCCCTTGGACCTACTATCATTGTTTGAAAAGGATCCCTTGACATTCTTGCCAAGTGCACAACCCTTGCAAACTCCTTCATGCTCTACCTGGAACCTTGGAAGACTTGTAACCATTTTCCTCAATGCTGGGAAAGCCTTATAGTGAATGTGAGCAAACTTTTGGTTCCATTATTCGCATAGATCAGAGTTATCATGTACCAATGCTCAACCCCCCCTCTTGAATCCGCTCCCGAAGTGTGTTCCGAGTGGGAGCCAATAGGGAGCGACTCGAAAGCGTGCTCCCAAAATTTTCTCCTGCAAATTATTTTTCTCTCCCTAGCTTTTTTTTGCATAAAAAATTTGCGAACACGTTCCAAACACAAATTTTTTCAAAGAAACACAAATTTTTGAGTGGGGCAACTAATATTCAACCCTAGGGCCCTAGTATTGATATGCGATTCATGGTAATGTTAAATTCTTAAAGTAAAAAGTAAAAGTGACATTCTCCTTAATCTTGATTTTAACATTAACCATGAAATGGCTCAGGATGTTTAAGAGTGGTTCCGACCTCAGTGGATTTCATATGAAGAAAGTAGAATTTTAGATCTCACTCAAAATCTAGCAAACTTATTAGTTTTTTAGGATTTCAGAATTGGGGGAATTGCAATGTTTCCATTGGATTTTGGTCATGTACTAGGGGATGTATTATGGAACTCGTATTTAATCAAGAGCACCAAGCCCTCTATGTACCTTGATGTCAGTGACATTGGTTGTTGAACTCCTCTATCACGACCCCACTAAAAATGTACCCATCACTCAAACAAAATCTTGACTTGACATGCTACGTTTTTTCTAGCTTATGTTAATGCTTAGCGGGTGATATTAATGACAAAGATCCCAAGATAGACAATGATTTTGATGATATGTAGGTATTTGTTGTAGCATGATTCTTTCAGATGCTAGAGGCCATCTACAACCTATTTGTTGATGTATTTTTGGTTTAGAGATGTATTGCACTAGATGTTATTTTGGTTATGTCCACCCTTACATGCTATATAAACGTGATGTTATATGGTTTTGTTAGGTCCCTATAATACTAGTGATTACCCCATTACTATTGTAGTTGTATCCCTTATTAATATTGTTGTGCCCCTATTGTCCCCATATTGTTATTACTGTGCCCCATAGAATCCCTCTATTGTTATTTTTGTGCCTTCATATTATTATTGTTAGGTCGGCTGGGTTATATTGTGACTTCTTAGACTCCTATATAGAAAGGAGGTTTTGTCAATTGAATCATCAAAGAATCATTCATTTGTGTAATGTAAAGGAGGCTGCCCCCTCGAAGACGCTAAATTCTAAGGCGTTGATCTATCTTTTTTGTGAGCTGGTTTCATAACAGGTTTAATCCATGTTTTTATGCTTTTTGTATCTAATTCATGGTTCTGCATGCTTTAGTTGACATATATGCATCAAAATATATAAAAATATATATTATATAAAAATTTGCTCCTGTTCTACTCCCGACTTGGGAGCTTTTGAAAATGTTGCTCCCTGCTCTTGCTCCCGTTTCTAGCTCCCAATCCCGCTCCCAAGCAGCCTTACCAATGCTTGAATTGATTGTCCTGGGAGTTTGTACAAGCCTCCATCTCGAACACCAATCACCTTTGCAGAATGTCTGCTGGAGCCTTTCTTCCATACAATAACTTTTTATCAATAAATGCAACTCTAGAGTCTATACTCTATGTCTTCCAATGATGATGTAGATATCAGGCTCTTTCTTCAAAGCAGGTACATACAATGCATCATTCATATAAATGTTACCTCTTGGCTCCAATTGGAAAGATGTTGAGCCAACGCCTTTGACTGCATACTTGTTATTGGCACCAAGCTCCACTTTTTGTGTTTACTTCTTTTCTACCAATTTTGGGAGATTGTCACGGTTACCTGTCATTTGTTTGGAAGCACCACTATTCACTAGCCAAATGTCATTGTGATATGCAACAATCCGTGTAAGGTCAGAAAAGAAGAAATAATTTGTATCATCAATATTGTCATTCCTTGATTTCTTCTGATGTGTATGATTATCATCAATGTCTGTTGCAGAAGCATGTTGCTTGCCCTTCCTCTTCCTATCATCCTTACCTTTTGGACACTTGTCTTTATAGTGACCAAATTTGTGGCAATAGAAACAATGATCCTTTGACATATCCTTCTCTTGAGGAGTAGGTCTTCTACCTGAATTACTTCTCTAAAAATTTCCAAATTTTTTTCTTCCTTTACCATTCCTTGTATGAGCTGTAAATGCTTGGGACTCCGACTCACCATCTTGAGGTCTCTAAATCTTACCTTTTGATACTAGTCTAGATTCCTCTTGGGTACAAGAAGTCCACAACTGCTCAAAACTTGGAATTTCTGTTCTGCCGCAAATGCTAGATGCAAATGCGTCCCATGAATTAGGCAACCCATTGAGAGCTATAGTCACAAGTTCTGATTCATTAATATCTTCTCCAATGGCCTTGAGTTGATCCCTCAATTGAGAGATCCTCTTGAAGTAGGAAGCCATAGTGTTTGCTCTAGTCATCTGCATATCACGAAGTTGATTCTTGAAGGACATCTTTTGACCAATGTTGTTGATGGTCTATAGCCCTACTAGGGCATCATACATTTGTTTTGAGGTTTGTAGCTCTGCAACATAAGGAATCAAGTGATCCTTGATGGATTCAATAAGAATCCTTTTAGCCTTGATTTCAATCTTCTTGTGCTTGGCCTTTCCCTCAACATCCTTAGGTTCAATGACCTTTCCTTTCACATATTCCATGACAATGGACATCATTCTCTTCAAGAATGAGATCAGTTCTTGTCTTCCAAGCCCTAAAGTTTGTTGCACCTTCTAGCTTATTCTTAGCCTTAAAAGAGGGAGCCATCTGCTTAGAGATCTGGTCACAGATTAGACTTAAAATATTGTCTTCAAGGAGTGATCTCAATGCCCTTTCTTCATCAAAGCTCTGATATCATGTTGTTTTTTCAAGTACAATATAGACAAGCACAATTTTTTGAAAACTGATAATTACTTCCAATCATATTGACATTACTTTAGCACATTCTAGACTATCGTTGAGCAATTACACTTCAGAAAATTCAACCATAAATGCAGTAGGACAATAGAGATCACAATAAAATAATAAGGCATAGAAATACAAGAAATTTTTACCCTGGGAAAACCTTAATTAGGGAAAAAACCAACAATCTTTTCTTAGGAGAAATTGTCCAATTCAACAAGAGATACAATCTGATTTTCCAGTCAATCTAGGTCAAACTGACCAGCAAACTAATATAGGTCAAACCTTGTCAAGCTTCCCAAAATAACCTCAGTATGTGGTCAAGCTGCCCAAAAACAGGTCGAATTTCACCCCCTACTCTTGTCCAGAAATCTTGGTGTGCTGCCTAGAATATGCCCAGAAAGATTCTGTCAGCGAGTTAGACCCTGTGACCCACATGTGTGGTCAACGCTGGTCAAAGTGATGATCTGCTACAAAATTTCGCTCTTGAGAAAACACGGCTTCTCCTACAGACTTCTTCTATCCTTTGCATGTGTGAATAGAAGAATAAATGCTATGTGATGATTCAAATTGTCCTCGTAGTGATGAGGTTGAATGGCCCTACATAGTAGTTTTGAGGTGCCCCAAAAGGTGTCTCCTAAAGCTGGGCTGACTTGACTTTTGGAGGCAATTTCAAAATTTCAAAATTCAAATTTCCCTCTTTTATTTTGGAGCTGACTTGAATCCAATTTTAAATTTTTGCTTCTTTTAATTTTGTGGGCTAATGAAATTGAAGAATATTGATCGTAGCTACCAAAATTCAAGAGTTGTGACTTAGTGGAAATACTAGAGAAAATTGATGTAACGTGTGACACTGGGGACCTTATCCAAAAGCTTTATGCAACATGTGATAAAGATGAAATAATGATAAAAGTTGATGCAACTAGTGATACCCAAGGCATAATACGGGTGATTGATGCTCAATTGATACAAAAGACTCGATGGAATCAATGAGTGAAGCACAAAATAATAGCAACAATAGTAGCAAAAGCAATTGTGAAGAGGAAAAAGAACAACAAAATGGTCTTTCCAAGATGTTTGGTTGACCTTGGGAAGAGAGATCATTCAATAGAAGTTGACATGGTTTGGGATACACCAAAGAAAATAGATTTCATGTTCCAAATTACTCCAGAGTCCAAACCAATTCAGTTTGTGGTTACAGGATAAGTGCCATCATTTTCAAAGAGATGGTCATATGGAGAGTCATTGTTTTGATCTCCATCCTTGTCTTCAGTGTCGGAAGACAAATCACCTAATTGAAATGTGTAAAAAGTTAGAAGAAATCTAAGAAAATAATCCAAATATGGATGGATAAATTCATGGAAATAGAATGAACAAGTAAAGAAGCTACACAAGTTGTATCCTCTAGTCAAAGCAGAGGTAAAGACACAAAAAAAACAAGAGTAAAAGATGGTACTCTCCACACCTAAAGGGGTAGAGGACAATGATAAAAAACTCTCTTACACCTTCTAGGAAGCCTTAATTATGTGTCTAAGTTTCTTCAGCATTTGTAACGAATAAAATATATAAATAAGTAATATAAATATAATGTAAAAGATAATAATCAAAATAATAAGTTAAAGTTAGCTAATAAATTAGGTTGAAAGGGAATGTTCTAATATGACATGACTCTTCATGAAGAGGGACACTTGGTGATATATAAGCAAGACTTCTTGTCTCATTGTAAATCATTTTTCATCTTCTTATTCTTATTCATATCATTAAATATATAAATATTATATCCTTAAATGGATATCTTGATATTTCCAAAGTCTTTGGGAGTAAAGGTAATTTATAGAAGGAACTTTGTTCGCTTCATTTGGTATTAGAGCCACGTTTGGCTAGGCCTTTGGCTATCAACCTATCATCAACCTTGTTGCGCTCATAATTGGAGCGTTTCGCTATATATTGGGAGATTTGGGAGATTCTCCGTTTTTTAGTCTTTG
>APFE030850827.1:187672-198193 GCA_000404065.3 Pinus taeda | reverse complement strand
TCATAATGCCAAACCCATGTCATAATGCCAACAATTATCCCTCTATGTATTTACTCTTCCCTCACTCTCTCTCCAACTATATATCTCTCTCTCCTTCTCTCTCTTGAGTCCCCTCTCTATTCCTTCCTCTCTCTCCCTTTATCCCTCTATCTCTCCCCCCAATCACTCTCTCTATATATTCCCTCCAAATCTTTCACTATCTCCCTCCCTCTCTCCTTCTCTCTCTCCCCTCCATATTTGTGTCTCCCTCTCTCACTCTTCCCCTTCTCTCCCTATCTCTATCCTCTCATCTTCTCTCTCTTCCCTCCTCTCTCTATTCATTCATATATCTCCCTCTCTCTTTCCCCCCATCACTCTCTCTCTCTCCTGTTCCTCCCCCCACCCTGCCCCCAATCACTCTATATTTCTCCTTCTCTCTCTCTTAAATTTGATCCTATTGTATTGTGTTTAAGAAAGTATCTAAATTAAAAAAACTCAATTGGTTGTAAAGTATTAAACCTATATTTTGGATGAATCATGTCAAATAAAATACAATAATGAAAAACCTAAAAGAACCACGTACTATCTTTCCTTTATTATTGTTTGTCACTTTGCTTTCTCCCATCACTTGGATCCTTAGTTTAATTAAGATGGATCTATGCTGGTTCTTAATAATGTTATTTTTAGTATATAGAATTTCACATCTTTACTATATAAACTATTCTCATTTTTAAATTTTTATTAAAATATTTAATTTAATTTCTATGGGAAATATTTTTAGTATCATGAGGACTAGAGGGTTTTAATATGTCTCAAAAGTACATTATAATTTTTTGCTTTAAATGTAATTAAAAAAAATTATTATAATAACTATATTAAAAATTAACAATATTTTGATTGTGAAATAATATACGGTTTATGGGCATGTGCTATTGATAAGTCGTGGTATTTGCCCATGGTATTGTAACAAAGACTATTCACAAGTACATAATATCAATGACAAAGTGGGTGTGAATATCTATGGTTCAGAATCTTGTCATATTGTTATAAAATATTTTTATTGTGAAATAAGTTATATTTATAAGTTCAAAATATCCATGGTAAAGTGGGGGTCAATATCCATGGTTAGGATCTTGTCATCTTGTTATAAAATATTTTGTTCGTAAAATAATTTATGTTTTTTTTACATGTGGTATTGATAAGCCATGGTATTGTAAGAAAGTCTATTTTACAAGTTAATAATATCCAAGATAAAGTGGAGGACAATAGCCATGGTTAAGAATCTTGTCATTATTATTATAAAATATTTTGATTATGAAATAAGTTATGGTTTTTGGGCATGTGGTATGCATAAGCCATCATATTGGCATAAAGTTCATATTCACAAGCTAATAACAAAATCAAAATATAACAAATTGAATTTTAATATTTTTATTACTTTAAATTTTTATTATTAATTGAGCCAACATTTAAATTTTTACACTCATCAGCCATACTATGGTTTATGTTACTTTTAACTTTTTATTATTTTTTTATTGGCACATACTTACATTACACCTACACATCTACTCTATACTAGGTTGTAGAGCGCCTCTCAACACAATGAATTATTAAAAGAACAAGTTATCACATAATCATCTTCTATAACACAATCGACAAATTTTCTTAAAAGGCATAATATATGTACTCCATCGTTAGATGTAAAGGTTTGCATAAAAGCCATATATATATATATCTATATATTAATATATCTATATCTATATATAATATATATAATATATATATATATTATATATATATATATATATAGAATATATATAATATATATATATATTATAATACTATATATAATATAGTATATATCTAGATATATATATGAATAACACTACAAATTTAATAAATTCTAAAGTGATTATTAATATGTTATAAAAAAGATCAACATTAAATTCTAATAATTATTTTAAAATTCTAATAATTACTTAAGTGTAAGATTATAATTAAAGGAATATTTATAATGTATAATGATAATTGTATTAGAAATATGCACCATTATTATTGCAATCATATTACTATTTTGTTTGTTTTTGGTTGGGGAACTAGGAGTTGTCGTTTGTTTGTCTTTTTCTTTTGTTGGTCATGGTTTGTGTGCCTATTTAGTTTGTTCCCTAGTTTCAACCATTATGCCTCCTCATCAAATAGGGATGGGAAGAAGGGTTGGCCTTAGCTCTGTAGGTGTTAAGAGAACTTGGTTGCTTGATTTTCATTTTGTGGGTTTTTTCTTTGATGTAGTTCCTTTAGAGGTCAGGAGAGAGATTCTTCTCCTAGAAGCAAAGGAAATTAAGAACCGCCTCTATCATTCTAATTATGAGCTCCAAACGACAAATTTTGATTTGTGTTGAATTTATGATCTTGGCCAACTTCATAAGAAAGGTTTACATTTCTTGTATTCTCTTATCGTGCATCTACAGATGGATTCATTGCTTCGTTTAACCTTTAAGGAGAAACAAGTTAAAATTTATAATTTGTTTGTTGGACTAGAGGACATAAAATACATCTTGTGGAGTCAACGATTCTATCTTGACAATGTTGAGTCTAGACTGGCTAGTGTGGAGAATTTTATTGTCTTTGATTATGCCTTAGGGTATCTCACTAGCCCTCCTAGAGACCCCACGAATTATATCGATGCTTCTCTTGATAGCATTCAAGACCTCACCATCATTTTGTTTGATCAAAATTGATCTCTGGTTACATGGTGTTTGTTAATTTTTGTTGCAGCAGTGTCGATGGGCTGATTTGGTTTTCAGTTTGTCATTTGGTGGGTATCTTGTGGTGGCTCTTTTGGTATGGGCACTGGTCTTACTATGGTATGGTTTGGTTGTATTATTATGGTGTTGTTGTTTTTTTGTTAGATCGGTGCACTTGTTTACATGACATCGAACAAAGACATTTGCAATTCCTTCTTATTGTCCTTAGTTCGAGCTACATTTGGGCATTGGTATTGTTCTATCTGGTTCTGGAGCTCATGGTGCAACACATGTGAAATTATTGGTTATTTAGTGTGTTGGGTGCATTTCTAGTTGCTAGGATGTTGCTTTTGGTTTTGGGTAAATTATTCAAATGACTTGTGTTGTAATCTTTTTATCTTGTTTACAATTTGTTTTGCCCTCCTTTACAATATGAATTTGAGGTGTTGTTGTACTCTCATCCTTTGGTTCTAAAATGGTAGTGTTATGTTGGTAAATATGTTGGCTATGGTCCCTCTCTTATGGATGTAAATATGTTATTCTCATTTTTGTGATCAATAGAATTTGCGTGCATCAGTTCACACACACACACACACATATATGGAAAATGAAATAACACTTTAAAAAAAAAAATGTATATGTATGTTGACATGTTGCAAATTAGAATCAAGAAAATGTTATTTCAAGTAGTGAGGGATATTAAGTCAATACTAATTTTTATTATTATTTGTGTTATATATATATGTTTGTGTTTGTGTGTGTGTTTTGAATTAATAGGCAATGATGTTACATCCATGAGTCCATAAATAGAATAAAAGTGGTATTGGGTGAAGACATAGGAAATTGGGATGAGAAGTTACAGGAAAGAATATTTGAGAGGGAGGGAAGAAATTCATAGTGACTTAAAAGATGATGGAGAAGTGAAGCTATGAACAAGGATTTTCCAGATCCAAAATCATTCAGAAAGATAACCAAATGCAACTGGTTAGGAATTCAAGGGTTATAGTTAGAGATAAAGTCGTTATTTTTGAAATCAATGCGAGGAGGTGGAAATGATCTTTATACAAATTCAAAGTAAAAATACAAAGCAAACAAAACAATGCAACTGAGAGATAAATAGAGATATTCTGAGGGAGGATATAAGGACCTATGGAAAAAAAACTCTACTTTGAGATATTGAAGGGGCATAGCTTAAACAACCTTAGAATATACCACAAAAGCAACCCCTTTGAATTGTCGAACCATTCTAGAGAAGAAAAAGTAAAGCCGAGTGTGATGATAATACATATATACATATATACATAATACATATATTAAATATACATATATTCATATATACATAAAACATCCTATACTTACAAAATATATATATATATATTATATAATTATATATATATACTATTATATAAATATATATATTATTATATATATATATATATATATAATATATATAATATAATATATATATATATATATCATATATATATAATATCTATATAAAAGAGAATATAAACAGGAATGCAAAACCAATATATCCACCTTGTTTAATCATACAGTAAATTGACGGGTACAGGAATGTTCATTTTTGAAGAGAGAAACCTATTGACCCAAAATGTTCTATTTCATTAAATCTTCTAAGGACGTGAAATAAATCTATCTCTTGTATTGTGACAAGAGTTCTCTCTAAGATGGAATGATATGTTTCCTTCTTATTTTTCATGGAGTTTGTGATTAACATAAAATATTTCTTATTGTATCCTGAAAAGAGTTCTCTCTAAGAGGGAATGGACATTTTCCTCCTTATTTCTCATGGAGTTTATGATTAATTCAAAATATTTGAGAACCACAAGCTCATTAATCTACCCATTAAGGTGAACAATAGAAACTCCCACTCCTACCTCATCTTTTCTTGATAAAAAAAGACATGGGATAGTCTTTGATCAACTTATGTGTGCATAGGTCACAAGACCATTTATAATGTAGTCTCCCTGGGTGCAACCACATGTTTTACTACTACCTCAAGGTGCCCTAATGGCTTCAAGGATAGGCCCTAATGAGAAATCAACTTTGCCCAATTATGAAAAACTCCTCACTTTCCACCAATGATCCAACCCCTTTAAATGATTTCCCCTTCATATTTTTAATCATGATATTTCTTTGCTTAACATTCACATCATCAATTAATCCAATAACTAATTTAACCTATGAAACTAAATCATATCAATATATTGCGAAAGTAATAAACATAGATAACCCAAAAAGCTATTGCATAACAAGAAATTATGAAAACTAACCAAAAATAATAACCCTACATTTAAATGTTGGGAATTTACAAATCAATACTTACTAATGAATATGTATATTTAATGAGAACAACCATATAAATTAAACATGTAGTCCAACTAATGGAAAAAATGTTCCTTTTCTGAGAATTTGTTCTCATCAATTTTGTTCAAAATCTAGTACAAATTTTTAAAAACCATAATTTTAAGCTATTTAATTGGAAAATATTATTGCCTCATGGGTTTTTCAAGGTGTTGAATCCATTTATGCATTCAAAAGTGTATTTTAAACAACAAGAAATCATAGTCTCGCTAGAAATTGTATTATTGGATTTTCACCAAAAGACAATTTTGTCATGGCATCAATCCACAACAAGAATCAAAGCGCTTACTTCATCATACATCTCACATTTCTAAAATTATAAAAGTCTTGAATACCTTGAGATTATTAATTTATAAATAGACTTTGTTATAGTACCATGGGCCAATACCTTGGCTTATCAATACCAAATGCCCAAATGACTATAACTTGTTTCATATGACACTTGCTCTTATAACTTTTTTCAAAATTAATGAATTTAATTAAAAGGGCAAAAAAGACATAACTACTTTGGAGATAAATCTCAACCTTCAATTTGTGAATATCTATAAAAATATTCTAGAATATTCTATGGAGGTTAAATCCCTTCCATCCACTTAATAATTAGTGACCATTAAGTTAAAATTGTGAAAACCCCATTCCAAATAGACACACTTATCCACCCAATAAAGTTGTATATTTGGTAAACTAACTACCCTTTTTATTACTAAGACATTAGAGTTATACAAACCCTATTTTCACAATGGTTTTAATTAGTGACGTGAGTTCATGTTAGCAACTTATATGACAAGTTATATTAGTAAATTTAGTAAAAATGAAAAATGAAATATAAAATATGGATTTTAATTTACATGAATATATAATATCAAATTAATAATTAAAATGAACATTTATCAATTTAATAAAAATAAATAGAAAAATGTAAATATAAAAAAATTAATAATTTATAGAATAATTGAAAAAATAAAATGGTAATAATAATATTAAAAGTGATTTTAAAAATCCTGGATTGGGTGATGAGTATGGTGGAGGGGGAAGGGGGGATGCTACCACCCCACCTAGCAAACATGTTGGGGGAAATGGCACTTACCCCCAATTAAGAGTAAAGATGGAGGATTCATTCCCAAAACTACATGCATGTGAAATTATGGCAAGGAATGTGAGGTGGATTTTGAAGCAAGGAGATGGTGTACTATGTTGGTGCATTCCAATGGTGCTAGTGGCTAAAGTTATGGAAGTTTCCATTCTAATTCAATAATAGGAGAAGAGTGGTAAGGAGGTTGTTGGATTTAAGCAGCTTGCATGGTTATGTCGAAAGAAAATCTAGGGAAAACACTGAGAGGAAGTAGGTGTAGAGGCACGAGGGGGCATAACCACATTGGTTGAAAGCTTGTTGTAATGGTGTTAACTATGATTTTTGCAAGCATGTTCTCCCCCGAATGGAATTACAAGGGTCTTGATGAAAAGTGAGGATAGTGTGACTAGTTGGAGAGGAATTGAGCTCAACATAGTGTTTTCAGTAGGTGGACAACCTTGGGACGACAATTTTTGGGTGACAACTAGATATTGTAACAAGAAAGTAAAATTCGTACATAAGATTTAGAACGAGGAAGTTAGGAATGCTAGACACTATATTAGTTTCTTAGCTACAATAGACTTTACACTCTTGATTTAAGGTTATACTCTCCTTTTAGCTTACAATTATGTTCTGATTTGTATTGGGAATAGTCTGGTACTTTGGGTATTGCTTAGGGTTGTTTGGGTTAAGCTTACTCTTAGTTTTACCTATGGGTGTGGGTGGAAGCCCAAGCTAGTGGTGTGTGGAGTTTGGGTTGTATGACACCTAGTATGTTTCTAAGGTTGGTGTTATTATGTATGGTTTGAGGCATATGTTGTCAAATCCTTACCCTTTTTCATTCATTAGGGAGGGGTAGTGTTTTGGGGTGTATCCCGATCAAGACATGGGCTCCTCAGATTTCTACTAGTCATACTACTTCTTCCCATCGTTTGTTAGTTTCAGATTATGGCCTCATAGCTACCTTCTCTACCACCCTTATTTTAGTTCAGAAAAATTCATGGTTGATAGTTAATTTCAATTGGTTTCGAAGTAAAAGGGTGATCAAATTGGATGATAGTCATATGCTGAGGAGAGGGCCTTCTCTCTAGAAAAACTATCATGGAGACATACATACAACTATGGTTGTAGGGAAAAACTTGAGGCCTGTCACATGGGGTTCATTCTGGTTGGCCTCATAATTTTAGGAGGGAGATTTTGTAGAGAGACAAATGCAGTGTGACCTTTGTTGGGAAATCAATTATCATTTATTAGATATTGTGTGGTTGGAAGAGAAGAAACAATAATGCCTTGACAAAGGGTTCATGTTAGGAGAGGGGCTACATATTATTGGGTATGGGATTTGAGAGGGAATTCTTGCATGCATAAAAGAGTGGAGTGATTTTTTGGGCGCTACCAAGAATTGAAACCCCACCCTATGGAGGAGGAAATTGGTCGAGCTATGGTTGCTACCCCCACACATAGAGCCTCAATATCTGGTACATAGGTCTTAGTTGAATGGGATGATTGTATATTAAACACTTGGAAAACTAGAGGCCACTTCAATCATGCACCCATGTGGATGATGATGAATGATGGATCGTGATCTTAAGGCTTGGAATGTTTTATCATTATATGGTTTGATTATGGATAGACTAGATATGAATTATTGACGCATATTTATTCTATAAATGTTATGTTCTAGGTATAATTGATGTCTGGAATAGCTGCAAAGCTATAAGTTAGAATTTGCAGATCTATACACGGGTTCACTTTGGTAAAAGTGCATATACATGTAGGTTGGGTTCATTAGAGTAGCACATATAGTATGAAGTATGATATTTTGGAGTTGCAATTGGATCTGATTGTTATTGCAGAGTTCTATTGGCTATTATGTGTTCTGGTGTCTGTGTTGTTGACAGGGTTTCAGTGTTTCAGTATTGGGTGATTCAGAGATCAATGATGCAGGTGTAGTTGATGGGTGTTTTGCTGCTTCAATGTTGTTGATGGGTCCAGTATGAAAATTGGATGAAACGCGGCCTTCAGATTATGGTGTTGTGCTTCAGGAGTATCCAGTATGAAAATTTATGAAACGTGGTCCTCGAAGGAAGAGAGAAGATCATAGCCTTCTGTAGGTCAACGCCTACATACTGGTAAACATATCAACTAGTACAAGAGCCATGACGTTGGAGGTCCCTTCCAGTAGCAGCTGGAAATCAAGTGAATGTTGGAGCCTTCAGTAGGCCATGCCTACGTACTAGTAAATGGATCAACTAGTACAAGAGCTAAGGGGGTTGTAGCTTCCTTTCAGTAGAAATTGGAGAACGAGAGAACGTTGTAGCCTTCTATAGGTAGAAGCCTGCATACTAGTATAATATTGCACTAGTACATAAATATTGTAAAAAGAAGTTTCTTATTGAAAGAAGATAGAGACGAATTATAGCAGGTGGTTTTCACCCACATTGGGTTTCCACCTTACATCTTGGTGTTCATGTGTGCTTCTTATGTGTGATGATCCGTTCTGTTTTACTACACCTGTTTACTGTTAATGAAGTTCTAATGCATTGATTAAAGATCAACATATAATGGATTAATTGAATCATAAGTTTACTGGATATACGCTAGTTTCATTAGACACAGATGCATGTACACGCGGGTTCCCTTAACTGAAGTAGCGTATATATATCTAAGTATGAAAAACAAAAAGTGTTTGATTTGGTAATACTGATTCACCCCCTCCCCCCCCCCCCCTCTATTATTATATTTCCAAGAACTTTTCCATTCAATTCTGCATTAGAGGTACTCTACGTAATAACACAGAAAGGTAATGAGCAATATTCTTCTAAATCCACGATGTTGCAAGTGCCTTGTAATTTTAGTTTCTGAGCAATTGAATCACCATCCCGGGTAAGGCTTTAATGGAACAAATTTATCATTTATTTTTTCCACTCTTCATCTCTCTAGCTTACAACAAATTAACTTAAACTCAACAGGGTTGAAATAACACTACAACAGATTCTGCAATACTAAGAAGAAACATATAAGAGTAGAAGCTAGAGAGTGGTTCGCTGGTTGGGCCAATATTGAGGAAGCTGTATCTAAATTCGCACAAAATGGAATTCTCAGTTTAGTTTACCTAGAAAATAAACCTTCAATTATTCACTGGGGATGCCTTATGCAATCCGCAACATTCATTGGTTTCAAAAATAAAGCTCAACCGTTTCATCGATGTCCACCTTTAAGAACACTAAGCATTCCTACCACAGCATTCAACATTTACTTAAAAATGCATATGATAGAGGGAACAATCTAGACAGAAGGCGCAATCTTGACAGAAAAACGCATATATGACACTGCCACAGAAGGCATCAGGCAACTAGGTAGAATATAGACAGTTCTAACAACCTAGAAAATGGAGTTACAAAGGCAATAATACTAAAAATAGGACCTACTCATAAAGACCATAAATAAATGGCTCAAAGAAATTATGCAGGTAGCAATACGCCTGCTTTGATACCATGTTAAACACACACATGGTAGAAATAAATATGAAAGATAAAACATGAGATTACATTTTTATTAACAAGAGATATACATTTATATTACATGGTTTGACCATTGGGTTCCACATCCCAAGGTCTCTTGGGATCCTTTTGTCTATTCGGCTTCCACACTAACCCATTGAGGATTAGGTGTCCAAAAGAACCCAACAAAGCCTTCCGTGTATGAGAAAAATAAAGAAAAGAAAAGATGGATGGTTGGATAGAATAAATTTTACAAGATGCTAGTGTTGGGTGTTCAAGAATTTATGATTGTAGGCATAAATCCTTTCTCAAAGCTATTAAAATTTTCAAATACCTTCAAAGCCCACAAATAATTAGAGATTCCATTATGGTTCCCCATGATATACTAAGATAGGAATTAGAGATGATTAAAACAACATTGGGTTATGAGTTCAAAAACTTACTAGAATTTATAGAGTCTTAGATTAAAATGTGGTTGGTTACTTTTTCAATGACAATGAGGACCAATTATATATTTTCGGACAAGTATGGTTGGATAGACAGGAAATTGAGGAAGAAATATTTGTGTTACAAGTAAAGCAAGAAATCACCATTCCTATTATGAAAGAGTATATTGAAGAATGGCTACATCAAATGTTATAAGAAATTATTAATCCTTAGTGATACTTCCCAAGGAGTTAGGATCACTGTTATGAAACCAACTCACAAAAAGATAGAAAAGATAGATCAATGCCTTAGAATTCAGCCTCTTCGAGGGGGTAACCTCCTTTACATTACACAAATGAACAATTCTTGGATTATTCAAATGACAAAACCTCCTTTCTATATATAGGAGTCT
>APFE030850827.1:167702-185306 GCA_000404065.3 Pinus taeda | reverse complement strand
CGCAATGCATACCTTGTGTGTTTTGCACATTATGGAGATCCAAAAATTGCTCCATCTGTAGTATCCATGTTCCGAGATCCTTGCCATCAAACTTCCTCATATCAATCTTTGGAACATGGTGGCTCTTCGATCCAACGTTAGAGTCTATGAAATCATGATTAACATTTATTTTGTTCTTATCATGAGTTTACTTTACTACCCTTTCACCATTAGTAATCATTTCTTGTAAAAACTTTGTCAAATCTGTCTTCAAATCTTCCATGCCTTTCTTTAAATCATTCATCTTAGCTTCCACGCCATCCATCTTAGCTTCCACAATGTCCATCTTAGCTTCCAAGTCATCCATCTTAGCTTCCACGCCATTAATATTAGCTTCTATGCCTTCATTGAAACCATCCATCTTAGCTTCCACACCATCCATCTTAGCTTCCACAGTGTCCATCTTAGCTTCCAAGTCATCCATCTTAGCTTCCACGCCATTAATATTAGCTTCTATGCCTTCATTTAAACCATCCATCTTAGCTTCCATGACTTTCTTTAAACCATACATCTTAGCTTCTATGCCTTTCTTTAAACCATCCATCTTATTTTCTGTTACTTTTTGTGCGAGTGAAATTTGTAGCACTTGGTCTCGTAATTTTGATATATCATGTTGCATTTCTTCCTCTTCTTCATGAGTCATGCTAGAGATTTCAGGTTGTTTCCATTTTCTTTCTTCGGGGAATCAATTATTGATAATAATGCTTCACTATGCCCTTTGAATTCCTTCAAACTAATTTTTCAAACCAACCTTACGCAAAAGTTAAGAAAAAAACTACACACCTTTTTTCACTTTATAGGAGCTCAATATTGAATCTGATGTACCTCTACAATTTTGGATCTCCCAGGTCTGAATTTTTTTCCTGCGTAACCCTATGAGTAATATTTCTAACCCCACAAGTCTAATCAAGATTGGATTCTCCAATGAAGAGTTATGCCAAATCTCCCATAATGACTTGAGTATAGACTAGTTCAGTAGAGAAAACTTGTACGAAATGTCATGTGTCACTTTTTCAACCTTAGGTTCTGAAAATGATACCCAAAAAAACTGCAATCCATCCTCTTTCTGAAAATTCTGACGGAAATTCAATATGATGATCGGAGCGAAAGTTATGATGATTTTTCCAAGGTGACCTATTTGGAATGTAATTCGGGGATCTGCAAAAACCCTAACTTCCTCAGATTATATCTCTGAAAATATAGCGAGACATGACCTTAAATTTGGAGCTGACGTTTAGACCGATTTCTTCTCAAATGGGGTTTATTTTTCGCTTCTGAAATTTTGTCTCAAAATAGTTATAGCGAAAATTCCACAATGGCCTGTTTTAGATGAAATTCTGGAGCTTGCAAAAACCCTAACTTCCTCAAATCATATCTCCAAAAATATAGTGAGACAAAATCTACAATTCGGACCCGAGGTTCAAAGAGATTTCTTCTCAAATGGTTTTTTTAAGCTTCTGAAACATCACAAAAAAAATCCATAGCAAAAATTCCACGATGACCTATTTGGAGTAGCGAAACCCTAGAATCCAAAGCTTTGATACCAAATGTTATGAAACTAGCTCACAAAATGATAGAAAAGATAGATCAATGCCTTAGAATTCAGCCTCTTCGAAGGGGAAACCTCCTTTATGTTGGCTTGTTGTGGCTTGACCTAGGTTCGGAGTTAATTAGCCAAATAAATCCCTATACTATTGGCCCTTTCGGCAATAGTCCACAGAGCGCGGACTGAGGTCTCACCCGAAGTAGTATGGGGGGGGTGCTAAAACCAGTTTTCTGCATCCTTGAGATGTCTGAGAGGTTGAGTTGGTCCAATTGTTCATCCCTGCGTGTAGTTTTCTTCGCACACTTTCCTAGCCTTCACACCCCGGATATACTTACCTTCACACAGCCCTAACCAGGGGTTGTGGGGCTTTTGCGCTGTTGGAGCAGCGCTCCACGCTATGTCCCTAAGTCGCACCTGAGATCTTACTTATCTTCCTCTACCAGTTAATTATGTTCACGTAAATGGATGCCTTACGTTATATTTATTTATACAACACATATAAGTTCACACAACAAATAAATAGTACACGTGCAATTTATACCCAATCATACATTAAAACAGTAAAAGATACACATAAATATGGTAAACTTCTCTTTATTAGTTCTTCCAATGGTTACATACTCGACCTGTCCTACACACTCAGCTGTCGGGGTCCTCACACTCAGCTGCAGAGCTTTCTCTTACTCTACGACCCAAAGACACACTTTACACTTCAACTCAATCTCTTAGACTCATCATGCTTCCATTCTATTAGCTCTATGTTATACTTAGAGCCTCACTCTCTTTATACAATTCCATGGTCCATGGACCATGGGTAGCTTTATCAAGCCAACATTACATTACAAAAACAAGGGTGGACAACCCTGTGACTCTATTATTACTTCACGTTCTACGCTCATAATTTGTGAATCTTTTACAAAAGACTTGGTCAAAACTTGGGCTTTAAGCCCCAAAACATGCCTTGGGGGATTCCATGCCAACCACTTTACATTAAACAAATGAAAAATTCTTGGATGATTCAAATGACAAAACCTCTTTTCTATATATAGGATTCTAAGGGGTCACAATATAACCAAGCCGACCTAAAAATAATAATATAAAGACACAAAAATAACAATAGAGGGATTCTATGGGGCACAATAATAAAAATATGGGGACAATAGGGGCACAAAAATAACAATAAGTGATACAACGAAAATAGTAATGGGGGAATCACTAGTATTATAGGGAGCTAACAATAACAATATTTCCTACAACCATATAAACAAGTGCTTCTTCAAAATCAAAGAGGATTTTCATTCCACATTCGATTCTTCTATAATTTTCTAAGTGCATGTTTGTTCTTTGAAATAATTCTCTTCTATCTTCTCAATCTTGGGTTATTCCAACTTTATTAAATGATAACATGTTTTCTACATCCTATCCCTAACTATATTTTCTTTGATTTCTTCTAGGTACCTTTATCATCACCACTTATTCCACGCAACCCAACCCTATTTCCTTACAGATGAATGCATATATTTTTATAGTTAAATAATAGGATTTTGTGACTATGCTTTAGGCACTCGACTTTATTTTGAAACGTTTAAGTTCATAAGATTATTCTCTATCTCTCATGGAGCTATTATTTCAGGAAACCATTTCATTTCTTATTCTAAAACTTTGATTATCAAAAAAGAAAAGCCTCGTGAATGTTTTCATATTCTCATGTGATTTTAAATTCATAATATCAATTTATAGTTCTCTGAATTTCTGGAACAATACTTTCTATTTGTATATGTTTGAATTGGATTTAAATATGTTTCCTCACATATTCCTATGTATGACAACGTGGAATGAAATTTTGAGAATTTAACTTATTTTTTTATATACATACTTTAATTTTTCTCTTAAGAACACCTGGTGCACTCATAGGTGCATGGGTTTGAATGTTTAATTTTTTATATTTAAGTTGTATATATATGAATGTGTTCAATGGAGGAGAACCACTTACTTAAAAATACAAAGGGATTCTAAAAACTGACCCTACAAGGTTGACCCTTTTCCCTAACAGGAAAAAACATCAACATTTTTGGCAACCATATCAAAAATTGAAAAATAAATATTATTTTCCCAGTAGATGAATCTTCCAAATCTAGTCCAACCTCACCTTCCCATTGTACTAGAATATCAAATAAGTGTATTGCATCAGTTATACAAGATTGTGTTGGAGGCTACACAAACTTGAGAAGAGCTTGAATGATCATGGCAAGTTCTAGCCTAACAAGAATTTCTTGCACCTTGAAATACACAAGAAGCTTCACAGAAAGATAAACTTGAAGTTGGAGGATTCAGAGGTCAAAAATGGATAATAAAAAGGAGCCTAAAGAAGAAGCTTGTTGAAAAGCTCATCACCTCCCAAAATAAGAAACTTATCTTTTCTTCCCACCTGAAAAAGAAAAGATGTCAGATCATGAAGAAAAATGGGAAGAAAGGCAGGAGGCCAAGGTTAAGAGAAATCAAAGGTGAGAGGATGATAATCCAAGAAATAAAAGGAGAATAAGGGTAAGCCATTTTTCCTTGCAATTAAAACACCATACCCTTCCTAATATGCCTCTTGGAGTCTTACCTATATTTAATGGGGATTTTGTTATAACCCCAATAAACATATGGATCAATTCATATCCATTTGTTATATTGAAGGAATTGTACATGAAGATATTATGGTTAGAGTATTTCTTGAAACTCTAATAGGGTTTCCTTATGACTATTATATTTCCCCACCTTTTACCTAAATTACTTCTTTTTGATGATATAGAAGAAGCCTTCATAGGAAGATATGCCTAGCTCATTGCATATCCTATCTTTCTTAATCAATAACACTCATTCACCTAGAAGAGAATGAAAATATTAGAGATTTTAAACTAAGATATGCAATGGTAATCATAGGATACTTTCCCTAATGAACTATTTATATTTGGTTTCTACAAAACTGTGATGCCTATAAGTGTCAAGTATGCTATAAATCCTACATATCAATACATTACAAGAAGCTATGAGAAGATTTCAAGAAATGGAAGAGGATATGCTAGAAATCAATGTCGATCTAGAAATTATTCTTGGAAAATTAAAAAGGGACATGTCTTCTTTGAAGATATAAAGAACAAAGAAACCAACATTGGTATGAGGTGACCAAGATATAATATTTGGAAGAGGGATTTTTCATGAATTCCTCACAATGTACCAAAATATCCCTACATTAGAAGAATTATCTTCTTCAAAGGTTGATTCAAAAATTGCTGACCTAAATAGAATTGTCAAGTAAGTGAAATAATAAGGATAAGAAGAGGAGATGAGTAGAGGCCATGAGCTCAGTAGAATGTTGGAGGATCAACATAAAGTTTCAGAGAAAGACCTGATCAAGGTAAACATGTTAACATTTTACCTCCAAGGGAGCAAAGGTCATCGAGAGTTCAAAATCCAAGTGCCCTAGTGATAGAATAAGAAGACTTGGATTCACCTCAACTCTTACATATGAGAATTTGACTACTTTAAAATCCACAGAGATGGGAAATGTCCAAATATCGTTGCTAGAGGAAGAGATTATCAAGGAAAAATCAAGAGATCATGGAGCAAAAGAATATTATCCAAACAATATCTCACTTGAATAAGGCAAAGGTGAATATTTTAGTTCAACATACATATACAAGGAATCAAGGAGAAACACAAACTCAAACAAATGCACAATAAGAGAAATATGGACCAATTCAAATCAAGACCACAAATCTAGAAAATCCAACTAAAATATCTTATAATCCTGGATGGCATACATAGACTCTAGATCACTCTACCATTTCTCAAAAGTGATTGATATTCCTCAACAAAGAGAAAACCTTCTCAAATCTCTTGCAGATGAAGATGTATCCAATACAAGGGTAGACACAACTATTATATCACTGACAACAAAAGAATCCTATTACCCCTCCTTTCAAGAATCAAGGTAAAATGCCACCTTTTCATGTTCTCAGTGGAAACTCCAAAGTTCATATTGCATAATTATTTAGTGGATGTTCGTTATGGTTTGGGCTGACCCATGTTTGATCCATATTGCACACCAACAAAACCCTTAATCACTGGCCCTTTCAGCAATGACCTACAAGCAGATCGCAGTCTCACCCCGAAGTGACTGTGGGAGGATACATAACCATGTTTCTACAGCCTTGAGTGATGATGCAATGTGGTGTTGTTTTTTCTTTTATTCTTAACATTCATAAATTACTTCACCGCATTCAATTAATCACATAAACATATCATATAAACCCATAATCATCACTGTGTTGTAATAAAATGCAACTGTAATAAACTTCTACTCTACAACAGATAATAAGCAAATATACACATGAAGACACCAATTTTATCGTGCTTCAACCCAATGTGGGACTACGTCTACAAGAACTGTTGCTTATAATAATAATTATGTACAACAAACATTTATTGACTTGCTCAGTATGCTACTGGTCTTCTGCGCACTCAACTGCAGAGACTTTCCTTCACCATAAACTATATATCACAATAACTCGACGATAAACATAGATTTGAACTATAAATATTATTCGTCTTCTTATTATTTACCCTATATATACTTTTACATCAAGGGCACATCGTTACAATACCATGGTTCAAATACCATGGACTCCCTAAAACAAGCAACTATAACCATTGATCCTTTACATTATCACATGCTTTTACAAAAAGGAGGGGCTTTGACCCACTCTTATGCCCTTATACCGCGCTGTATATTCCAACTGCTCCGCTGCACGATCCACTTCACACTCTTCTGCATTCTCCACTACACACTCCACTCCTCAAAATGTGGATCCTTTACCAAAATTTAGGCCAGGTTGGGTTAGGCCCAATAGTGGATAGTGGTGCAAAAAATAACATCGTTCCATATCATGAAAGTAATATGTATAGATTGACTAAATATTATGAGATTGATGAAAATAATTATGCTATTGAGTTAATAAGGGTACCATGTTATGGTGAAATTAAATATTTCTATGCTTCTATAAGATTGACACCAAATGTCATTATCGTCTTTACCATAGTAGTGGTAGACCTTCCTTTTTCATATTGAATCATCTTGGACAGAGAGTGGATTTTTCCTTTACCATGGTACACGATGAATAATGGAATTTTCATTATGCTTCCGTGTAAGGATGGTCATATGATAATAATACCAAGAGAATTAAGGAGTCTAGTATTTTTCAAGAAGAAGGAAGTTAGTTGAGAAATTGGTATATCAACAATGGGCATGGTAGTTATTCAATATTAAATGATGAAAATATTGTAAATAGTAGTGTTATAAATTTTAGAAAATATTGAAAATTTTCTTCCATGGTGTTTCATCGAACATGGGATCAGAAGTTGGTATAGTATTCTAAATCGCAAATGGATAATGGTTTCCATATGCATTTTGTTTGCAATTTCCAAGTACCAGTAATGAATACAAATATGAAGCATTAGTATAAGCTTTGCTTCTAGATCAACACAAAGGAATTAAAAATATTATTTTTCTTTAGGATTCAGAAATAGATCAACAAGTATAAAATCAAGAAGAATATATTAAAATACAATTAAGAGAGAGTTTGGGAAATATTGCAAATTTTTTATTCCATCAAAAAAATTCTATCCCCCGAGAACAAAATTAAAAAGTTGATTCTTTAGAAGTGGACAATTCTTGGTTTAATTATGAATCGACTAATAATTCATATAAGGTCAAATTTTCATTTTTCCCATTTGTCCCAAACAATCAGGAACATTAGTAATTTTTGGATAATGAAGAACATACTATTGAGTTTCTTGTTGGGGGAGATGAAGAGAATGAAGATATGTTAGAAAAAGAAAATATATTCCAATTATTAAAAGAATCATCAAGCAATAAAATCCAAGAAATCAAAAAAAAAATATTGGAACCCGTGAAGCACCAAAATGGTTAAATATTGAGACAAATTGTACTTAGTATGAAGTTGATCAATACATCACCTTGTTTAAGAAATTCCATAATATATTCATGTCGACATATTAATATTTGAAGGAGTATGATAAAAAGATCATGTCGACATATTAATATTTGAAGGAGTATGATAAAAAGATCATCCGACATGTCATTTCTTTAAAAGAAGAGGCTAATATTGTCATAAAAAGCTATAGATAATCAATCCAAGGTTAAAAACTTTGATTAAGTTGGAAATCAAGAAAATGGAAAAATATGGAATTATTTTTCCAATAAGGAATTCTAAATGGATCACAAAAATAGTTGTTATTAGAAATAAAAATGGATAAATAAGGTTATGTATTGATTTTTGTGATCTTAATAAATAATCCCTTAAATATAATTATCCCCTTCCAAATATGGAAATGATATTGTAACAGGTTATTGGAGCAGTGGTAGTTTCAATATTAGATGGATTTTCTGATATAATTAAATATTAGTAGCAGAAGAGGATAGACATAAAATTTCATTCACTACACCATGGGGAACTTATGCCTATACTTGAATGTTGTTTGGACTGAAAAATGTTGAGGAAACATTTCATTAATCCATTTATCACACATTTAGGGAAATGACAATAAAAATCATGGCATATTATCAATATGACTTGACTGTGTATTCCAATCTTAGGATATATCACTATGCTCATTTACAATAGATCTTTGAAAGATGTATACAATATGGAGTATCCCTTAATCCTAGGAAGTGTTTATTTGTAGTATTAGAGGGAAGATTTCTTGGCCATATAGTGGGAAAAAGAGGGATTTATATAGACATAGAGAGAATCAAAGAAATATGTGAACTAAAGCCTCCTACTACAAGAAATGAAGTCCAATCATTTTTTGGGAAAATCAATTTTATAAGATGCTTTGTTCCATATTATGCAACCATTATCAAAACTCTCAACAAATTAATAAAAAATGGCATTACCCAGATGCGGGTGTCAATTGCGCTCATTAAAATGATAAGATGGATCATCACCAGACAGGAGAGCCATATGGCTGCCAGCATCGTTCCGCACGCCAACCTCAGACGAATTCATAACACATTGCAGAAGGTAATAAATGACCCTGAAAGTTGTGATGCATTCACCTCCCTCATAGCCATGGCCCCTGCAGATCAATTTGCAAATCCTCCTCTTCTCCAAGGCATATGCCCTCCGCATGCCGCTGAACCGTGTATTCGCACTACGACTGGCAGTCGTTGCTGGATTCTTCCTTACCTGGATCTTGGCAATGGTTTCCACTTCTCTCAATCCAGCCTTTGTATTTTAGACAAAGCCCCGACCTCCCCTACTCACTTTCCGTGTCGCTATACCTCCAACTCCTCTGCTGTCAACTTAATTCATAAATCTGCTATGGCTCGCCTTAGGCATCGCATGCACATTAGGCATAGAGGAACTCGTGAAGGTTTCACCCTCTCGTAGGCTTCAACCAGGTCTACCACTGCTTTCCCGGACTCATCCACTGAGACGCTCAATCCTCTCAACTACCCCTATCAAAGCTACTTGAATACACGAAGTGGAAGAGGTAGGAGAGACAGAGCAGCTTGCTTTGCGGATTTCCCTCTTCCTCCTTATCCCGCCCCTCATAGCACTCAATTTCGCTTCCACAAGACCTTAAATCAGCCTACAATCATTGACACTGTCATTATTTCCTTCACGTAAGAGCTTGAGAAGCAAGCTACTCTGTTTAGCCTCAGGGACAAGCAGAACGGGGAGGCTTCCGGTTGCTGAGGAATCAGCATCTCTGGCAACAAGCATCAAAGTGAAGGTAGAATGGCTCTGCATGGCAAGGCTAAAACTAGCAGTTCAGCAGCTAAGGACGGCAAGCATAATGGCACGAAGGCTTCAGGAAGCAGGCAGAATGACACTTCGGAGAGGCATATGGGCATAGGTGGCGATGAGGAGGCTCCACCAACTCAAGAATGTGGCGTGTCTGACGCGGATGATGATTAGTACCAATTTGCATGCAGGATTGAGGAGGAACCAGCCCCGGAGGAGTTGCCAACTTAACGCGTGGCCTCTAGCAAATGCGTCTTGCTACCAGGTGGATGGGTCTCTCTATCTTTTTGATGTGTCTCTCTGTCTTTCTGGTTCTGAAACTGCATTTTCTCTCTGTCTTTTTTGGAAAAACAATGTGTACCCGACTATGGTCTTTTTATTTCTGGTTCAATGGGCTGGTTTCCCCTATAATGGGGGCAGTCTTTATGGCTTCTTGGACTGGTTTCCCCTATGTATAGGAAGTCCAAAACAAACAGTTTCAATTTTTGATGATGATTGATGCTCAACAACTCTGAGGTCAAGCTTCTTTGTAGACCTTTTTGTACCATATCAATAGAACAATATTACTTAGAAAAAAAAAAGGACATTAAGTTTGAAGGGGATGAAGAAGCTTAGAAGGCCTTCAACGGTAAATCAACAATAGCCTTTGCTACCATTTTAACCATCTGTGATTTCACAAAGGATTTTATCCTGTACATCTTTGCATTACATGGGAATGTTGTTGTAATCTTGACCCAATGGAAGGAAATAAAAGAATAGAACCTTATCTCCATTATGAGTAAGTCGTTATAATAACATGAATTAAAGTATTCTTTGATTTAAAAACAAGCTCATGCCTTAGTTAAAGCTATTACATACTTTAGAAGCTACATTTTGACCTCACTTGTAATAACTTATGTACCATATCTACATGTTAAGATGATGTTAGCACAACAATTGCAGAAATGGAAATGAGCTAATTGGTTGGCTAAAGTCTACAATAATATGATATTGATATTAAGCCCTTGGAGATATAAAAGTACAAGTCATATGTAAACTAATTAGAGGTATCAAAGCAATGAATATGGAATCTTATAATGATGAGAGTCAAGATGATTTGCTACAAAAATATGTCTGGTACAAAGACATTGTGTTTTAAAGAATTTTTTTGAATGGGATTATAGGCAAAGAAAGAAGAGCTCTCAAAATGAAATGAAATTCTTATGTATTGGTATCTAGGGTTTTATTCAAAATAAATATTGATGGAGTATTATTAATATGTCTTCCTCAAGCTAAAACATTTGAAATTATTAGAGAAATGCATGAAGGCATATGTGGAGGGAATTTTTCTCCTATAGTGACGACTCATAAAATTATTAGAGATGTATTTTATTGACCTACCCTTTTTAGAGACACTCACGCTTACATAAGGAGGTGTGTCTCATATCAAAAGTTCTTAGGGAAACAAAATAAAATCGTTATGTTTCTGAAAACTATTTTTGTCTGTATTCCTTTCACTCAATGGGGATTGGATGTTATCAGTCCAATTAATCATAGATAAACATTGGTTGTGCTTACATCATAATAAGAATAAATTACTTCACTAAATGGATCGAAGTAGTAAACTTAAACCAGGATAAGACAGAGCACCTCATAAATTTCTAGAAGAAAGCATGTTGCAATATTTGGTGTTCTAGAGAAATTGATAATAGATAATGGATCTATATTTATTGGGTCCAAATTTATAAACAAATTGTAGAAAATATGGAATAAGTACAAGACAATCTTCAAAATTATAATCCACAAGGTAATGGTTTGGATGAATCAATAAACAAAACTCTTATTAATATTCTAAAGAAAACAGTAGAAAAGAATAAGAAGAATTGGCACGAAAGGTTGTTAAATGCTTTATGGTTTTGCAGAGTTACTCCAAAAGTAAGCATTGTCCAAACACCATTTCATTTAGTACATAAAAAGGATGTAAGGATACTTGTACATACATAAATCAATGCACTGACCATACCAAGGATAAACCTTCAATTCATAAGAAGTTTGATGCCTTCGGATTGAACCATACATCATTGAAAAACTTAATGGCTTCAATTCATACATTTTAAAGAGAATTGATGATCAACTATCGATATTACCTATTAATGGGAAACATCTCAAACATTTCTTTTTTCTAAAGGTCTTCAAACATATTCCAATTATAAAAGTGTATAATGGTGTACCCAATTGTCTTATGTCTAGCTTCATCCACTTGTATATTTTGACTCCATAGTGCAACAAAACAAGATATTAGTCATATTTTGAGTTCTTAGTAACCCATAAATGGTCACTATCCCCCATAGAAGCCAAATGTTGATACAAAATTTATGCATTTTAACTGAGCTCCATACTTAGTCATTTTTCATATGGGTTTGTGCAGAGAAACCCCACACAATTTATTACTCCACACCAATTTTTCTCCACACACATCCTCTTTGCACTCTCAATACAACCAAATTTTACTGTGTAGATAATTTTTAAAATATACTCCATACAAAATCAAACCTCGCCACATATTTAGCTATGTGTACCCTTATCTTTTGCACATTGCAACCTTTTTCACACCCATTCATTCCACATACATTAGTTCCCATGCATGATAGGACTTCGTTCTTGACATGTAAAGAGTCCACATCACCGAATTTACCTCCATTCTTTGAGTAAATATGTCACTTTCTCATTTCAAGGTTAATTGAAAGTTCATTGAGGGAAGTTTGATCCTTGAGGTAAAGAAAGTGCTTGATATGGTACTATGTGAATCACTCTTTAGCTTCCTGATATCATAATAAATTAAGTACTTCCCATCACCTCATGTAGAGGGAAGCTATACAAATTAACTTCCCATCATTGTTTCACATGGCCCAGTTGAAGTGGTACAAAAGAAGGTAACATCCTATTAATTGTACCAAAGAACAAGGATTTAACATCTAAGCTCCACTAAAGCTTCATTGGTCTCTCTTGCATCTCTAAGTACATTGAACAAATGGATACAAAACAAAAAAGGAGACGTTTTTTGGGGATACAACTATTTCACTCTCCCCATAATTTAAGAGTTTTCATTGGTCCATTGCATACAATTGGTATTTAAATCTAACCCTAGAAGGAAGACAAAACAACAAAATTTAGACCATGGGGCTAGAAAATATTGTATGTGTTCCTGAAGTGTTTGTCTTCAAAGATGTGGTTTATCTTTGATCTAGGAACTTCTACCCAAAGAAAAAGACTATTAAGCTAGGCATAAAAAAAAGTCCAATTCCCTCACTCCCTAGGTCTTCAAGAAAATATTTAAGTTATCATAGCCCATCGGGAAGCTCAAGTTTTTTGAAGTTGATGATTGTCTTGAGTCTTAGGTAAATGGGATGAATATCATTTATGATTTGTTTTCACTTGACACAAGTCCCTCCCATAATCTCTTTTATTGATGTCTCTACATTTACAAATCCATACAAATATTTATCCTACCTATTTGCATGACTAATGGGACGAGAAAAAAATCAACTATAACGATGTTAGTTTTGTATGTGTTGTATTATTCCTTCAAGAGAGATGTTTTATTTGACATGGAAAAGGTCATCTCTAATGAGATTTCTTTTCAATCAATAATTTTTCTAAGAATCATAGGTTTTTCATGATTACTTCTCTAGTTATGGCTCTCATTTCATGCCATAATTTTCATGGGTTACCACATAAAACCAATCTAAATCCAAATGTGAAGCTAATATAATTATGGTATCCCATACTATGGAGGCATAAGGCTCCATTTAATTTTTTTCAAATTCAATATTTATTTGTTAAACAAACCAATTTTATGTTGATTAAGCCAGAGCTTCGGAATATTTCTACTTAAGCACAAATTTTCCTCTGGGAAAAGGGAAGATCACACTCTAGTTAGAATTTATGGATTTCAAGACAAACCCTTATTCCTCCCTAATTTCATGCTCAATAGATATTTGTTGCTAATATATGCATATAATACCACCCATGGTTAATTCTGTTTGAAAGAATAAAGAAAAATCAGTTCATCTTCTTACCTTTTACTATTGGAGAAATTGTCATAAGGAATTATGCTCATCTAGCATAATTCTCTAATTTATTGATTTATTTAATTTTAATTGAAGGAAAACCAATCCAGGGATTTGATCCTAAAGGGATATTCTCAAAACATTTGGTTTTAGTCATATACATAAACTTATTTGCATGAATAAGCAAGGAAAGTTGCACCGATCCATCCAAAGAAAAGGAATTATCCACCACTGCTAAAAACGTTTCAAGTAATTATGGAAACCAACAACAACAAGGGAGGAAAAATGAAAAAAGAGGTAAAAATTCTATGAGTGCTAAATTGACTTCAACACCACAAGCCTACCTATGTTCTTCTTATGGTTATATGAGAAGAGATATTATCCAAATTAGAGGAGAGGGTAATGAAAGGTGCTCTAGTGGAGGAAATCAAGAGGAGACACCTCTCCAAGTGACTTTGGAAAAATCATATATTACTAGCTCATCCGAAAGTAAGCGTTTTAGAGAAAAAGGGTCTCATAATGCAAGAGGACCTGATGACATGGAGGTTGATAGTACTGCAATTCCTGATTGGGTTATGGCACGTATAGCCAAAACCTAGAGAATGATAGAGGAAATCACTATTGAGAAACTGATCAATTTTAAAGACCAATCCTTAACTATACATAATGCCCACTATGACAAGTCAACCAAGATATTGCAATTTGAAAAGGTGAAGTTTCAAAATAAGAAGATCGTTAGTCAGTGGAAATATGAAGTTGACATTTCTGGAGTTGGAACTAAAGTTCTTCTAAATCTACATCATATTACAAGTGAATCTCTCACACACTTTGTCACTAAAAAAGGAATAAATAATTTAAAACTTAGGAAGAGGATAAATGAGCTTGGATATCTTAATCCTTCTCCACTATTTATGGACCCATTAGCTATTCAAGCACTAGAAATCATAACTACTTCACCTAACACACCCAACATTAATCCTTTGGAACAAGTTCCTCAAATGTAATGCAATTTCACAACCAACATTAATAAGTGGCTAGAAATTATTTAAGAAGTATGGGAAATTGCATTACATTTGAGGAACTTGTTCCAAAGGATTCGTTAATTTATTGAATATAAAAAGAAACATATCCATGACGATCAACAATTTGTTAACAAATAGTTATCTACTTTTATAAATAAATTCAATACTCTAAGTGACTTCTAAAGAACCCAAAAAAGCTTTCCAAGTATGACAAGAATAAAGAAAATCAAAGTTTAATGGTTGGCCAAAATAAAAATGTTATGAGATGTCATTGTTGAGTGATAGAGCATTGATTATCATAGGAATAAATCCTTTCCAAAAGATGTTAAAGTTGTCAAAGATATTTAGGGCCCATGAATAATTAGAGATTCCATGAAGGTCCCCTAAGATATATTAAAAGAAGGAATAGAAATTATTAAAACATCATTGGGTTCTGAGTTTGACAACTTAATAGACTTTTTGGAGGCTTAGATAGTTAAAAAGGGGTTGGTTATTTTTGTCAATGAAAATGAGGACAAATTATCTATGGTTGAATAACTATGATTAGATGCAAAATGAATCGAGGAAGAAATATTTGGGTAATTAGTAAAACAAGGCATCATCATTCCTCCAATGAAAGAGTATATCGAAGAATGATTACACCAATCATTACAAGAAATCATTAATCCTTAATAACTCTAAAGAAGTTAGGATAATGATCTTTCCTGTAACCATATAAACAAACTCTTCTTCAACATCAAAGATGATTCTCATTCCACATTAGATTCTTCTGCAATTTTGTGTGCATATTTTTCTTTGAAGAAATTCCCTTCTATCTTCTTAGTCCCGGATTAATCTGACTTTATTTAGCTGTCGCATGTTTTGGAAAGCCAATCCCTGACTTTATTTCTTCTCTTTTCTTCCATGTACCTTCACATCACCATTTAGTCCACGAGAGACCAATCTCAGTCCCCTAGGGATGAAATATGCATTTACTTTTATGCTTAAGTAGCAGGATCTTGTGATTGTGCTTTAAGCACTCGACTCTATTCTGAAACTTTTATGTTCATAATTATTTGACTCTCATAGAGAGCTTATTTAAGGAAATCATTTCATTTGTGATTATGAAACTTTAATTCTCAAAAAAAGAAGTAAGATTCTTGTCAATGTTTTCCTATGCTCGTGTTATTTTAAATACATAATATCATTTTATAGTTGTTTAGAGAGTTTTCTGCGAAATCACATAGAGAATAATCTGTCGACGCGTTTCGAACCAACCAGTGTGGTTCATCGTCAGGACAAGTTGAAGATCCAGTCCAGCTTAGCTTGTTAAATAGTATGTGCAGAGACTCCAACGGCTATATTGCCAATGGCTAATTTTGACCTAATGACCTAAGTCAAACCAATAATAATCTTGTTAAATTTTTAATTATTATTATTCTATGAAATAGTTAAATTTGGTAAACTTATATAATAAAATATTCATTTGTTACTTGTACTTGTATATATATATATTCAAAAACCTAACTAATCCATATTAAATTAATATCCTTGGTATACCATATATTTATTTAATAATAATAATATTTTTATTATAATTATCATTTAAACCTAATGGTCCAATTGACCTTAAATTAATATATTTAATAATTTATATTTATTAAATAATTAAATAATTTATTATTCCAATAATAATACTACAAATAATATTCTAGATATATTAAATTAACTATAGTTCTTAGAATTAGTTAAATAGGTAAATTCTATAACTAAAGTATTATTTGTTAATGTACTTGTTTATTAATAAATGTATATATATGTACCAAAAAACGAACTAACTCAAACTAAATCAATAATATTGGTACATCATATATTTATTTAATAATACTATTTATTTATCATTTAAATCTAAGGTCCATTTGAAGCTAAATTAATGAATTATATCCTCTATCAAGGTATAATTTTATAATTTATATTTATTAAGTAATCTATATTTATTTAATAATTTATTCATCCAATCATAAAAATAAATATATTATTACATTTAAATACATGAAATAAGGTAAAGATACTAATAGTATGTTATAGGCTAGTAATTATTATGAGTATCAATATTCTAATTATAAAATTTTTGATTAAATGAACCCCTAAAAGGAAATAAGGATAATACATTAAATTAACTCATAACCTATTAATAACTCATACAACGAATAATAATTGGACTAACCAAACTAAAGCATTAGGGATGCTAGGAATAAAGGGGAAAAAATCCAAGGAACAAAGGGACCAACCGCCGAAAACCAGTTAAAAGGAGAGGGAAAAAGCCCTAAGACCTAATAGAAAGGGGACAGAGGAGGCTAGGAAGACAGGGCTAGGACCCAGCAACTGCTAATCTTCCAACCATCATCCCTATTAAGATTTTTCAGCCTTTTCTCAATCTCCAGGGCCTCTCTAAATTTGCGATGGTGAAACTGTGCAACCTTAGCAATGACCTGAGCATCTTCAATATAGACATGATGCATCGTCTTCTCGGCATATTCAGCCAGGGCTGAGGACTTGGTCCTACCATGCCTTAGGTCAGCTGAATGCTCACTAATCCTTTGATTAATAGAGCAACCCGTCTCACCAATATATGGTGTCCCACAGGAACACGGAATGACATAGACGCCCTTCATGTCTTTAGGGTCAACAGGATCTTTTACAGACCTGAGGGAGCCACGAATAGTATTGAGAGGTCTAAAAGTTGTGGGCACATCGTATTTCCTCAGAATCCTCGCAATCCTATCAGTGGTCCCTTAGATGTAAGGCAGGTTAACACCCATGACACGATCTTTAGGATCCCTTCGAGTTGAAGTCTCCTTCTTGGCCTTGAGGAAGGCTTTTTGACCCAGGTGTCTACTGTAGCCATTCCTCATGAAGACATCTAGAAGATGAGCCTTCTCCGTTTCCAAGCTCTCTTCATTGGAAATTCTAACAGCACGGGTGGCAAGCGTGCTTAGAACCCCTAACTTCTGAGCGGAGAAATGATGGGACAAAGCATGCAAGTATTGCTCAGTATGCGTCTTCTTTCTAAACACCCGATGAGAAAAGGAACCATCCACATTCTTAGAGATGAGAACATCCAAGAACGGAAGACATCCCTTGTCTTCTTT
>APFE030850827.1:149872-160090 GCA_000404065.3 Pinus taeda | reverse complement strand
AACATCGACCAAATCCAAATGATGTGATTAATCCAAAAGACATTTATCTACAATATGAATCACAAAAGTCTCAGATCCAAAATGAATAAAATACTTAAGAAAACACGAAGGATCAAGAATATAAACTCGGATGAAGAATAAACCAACAACAAATACTATAAAAAGGACACCAATACCTAAACAGATAAATAAAAAAACAAAATAAACCCAAAAAGGAAGAAACCTAAAAAACTAGGAGAATAGGACAGGGACCCAACTTCTACTAATAATCCAGCCATCGTCTCTATTCAAATTATTGGGTATTTTTTCGATTTCTAGGGCCTCCCTCAATTTACGATGATGGAAATGACTGACCCTAGCAATGACTTGGGACTCCTCAATGTAGATGTGATGCTCAGATTTATCTACATGCTCTACCAAAGCATAGGAGTGGGTCCTACCATGCTTGATGTTAGCGGCATGTTCATGAATCCTTTGATTAATCAAGTGACAAATCTCACCAATGTGGGGAGTCCCACAAGAGCATGGGATAACGTAAACACCCTTCATATTATTGGGGTCCACCAGGTCTTTTACATATCTAAGGGAGATCTGGATGGTATTTAAAGGCATAAAGGTTGAAGCCTCCTTATGCTTCCTTAGGATCTTCACAATCTTGTCAGTGGTCCCTTAGATTAAAGGAAGATGAATACCAGAAAATCAATCCTTGGTATCTTTCTTAGCCCTAGGACCTTTTTGAGATCTAAGGAAAGCCTTAGTATATTGGTGTTTACTATATCCATTATTAAATAAAACACTTAGGAGATGTGCTTTCTCTTCATTGAGATGGCTGTCATCAGAAACTCTTAAAGCTCTAGCTGCTAAGGTGTTGAGAACACAAAGCTTTTGAGATGGGAAATGATGAGAATTAGAATGAAGATATTGTTTTGCATGAGTTTTTTTACGAAATACCTGATGAGGAAAAGAGGCATCCTCATTCCTTGAGAGGAGGACATTAAGGAAGGACTACTACCATTACTTTAAAATTCCATGGTGAACTTTATGGAACTAGATTGATTGTTAGGATGGAGGAAAAACAATTCCAAGTTTTCCTTACCATGGGACCAGATGACACAAGTGTCATCCACAAACCTCTTCCACATCTTAGGTAGAAGATGAGAAGATACTAAGGCCTTTGATTCAAAATCCTCCATGAATAGATTAGCTACCACATGGGAGAGGGGGGAACCCATGGTGACACCGCAAGTTTTCTCATAGAATTCCTCATCGAAAGAAAAGAAAGTAGAATTAAGACAAATACCAACTAAATTAACCGTATCAGGATCTGTAATGTGCTTGATGACCTGGATGGCCTCGTTGATAGGGATATATTTGTAGAGGGAGACCACATCGAAGCTCACAAGCTTGTCATCTGGATCAAACTTGAAACTCTTTAACTCATTGGAAAACGATGTAGAGTCCTTAACGAAGGATTTTGTATGGCCAATAAGGGGCTTAAGATTCTAGGCTAAATATTTAGCAAGAAGATAAGTTGGCCCTCCTATCGTGTTGACAATGGGTCTCAGAGGAGCCCCTCCCTTATGAATCTTTGGCAGGCCATAAATTCTAGGGGTTAGAGGGAAACTTTTTATAAGCTTATGACTAAACGAATTGACCGAGCTACTAGCCTTTATAGCAAGAGCCACACTTTTGGAAATCTTCTTCAGGTGACCCTTGCTGAGTTTCCTGTAGCTCTTGCTATTATGGAGGTGGTCCAACATCTTCCTATGGTAATCATCCTTATCAAGAATAACCACAACACCACCTTTGTTGGCTTTGAGAACAACAATATTCTTATTATTGTTTAACAATTTGAGAGCATCAAACTCAGGTTTGCTGATGTTGTTCTTGGGTGGCTTTGCCTTTCTAAGGACAACCGCACAATCTTGACGAATGATATATTTAGTGACGTTCGGTAAGTCTTTAATACCATATTCAATGTCACAGATGATATCTTCAACCTATATCTTTCTAGGAGAAAGAGGAAAATTTAAACCTTTCTCCAAAAGACTAAAGACAAGTGGATCAAAAGTAAAGCTAAAGAGATTGACAACTCTATTACTAGAAGAGGAAAGAAAATTGGAACAAACATTATTATCTAAACCTAGAGTCTTATTACCAATCCTAATATTATTACTATTATTAGAATTGAAATCAAAGTCACTAAACCTCATTAATATTATTATTATTATTATTATTATTATCCAAACATAAAGTATTATTGTTATTCCTAATATTATTATTCCTATCCGAATTGAAAAGTATCTTCACTATTATTATTATTATTATTATTATTATTATTCAATTAATATTATAAAAATTATTATTAATAGAACCACTTCCATTATTTTCAAAACCAACAAAAAACAAAGAAGAATTAATGGACAATGAACTTGAGGGAGTCTGACCCGTGAATTTGTAGAGTTATTATAGCCGAAACATGAGAACATTCCAACTTCACCCTCAATGGCAGGAGGGTGAGAAACACAGTCAACCCATGATCTGAGAGCAAAGATTTGATTAGAATTAATTATGCTCTTGGAAAGACAAATCCGTGGTCTTTCCAAGTGTAGACTTAATTCTAATCAAATCTCTACTCTAAGATCATGGGTTGATTATGTTTCTCACCCTTTTGTCATCGAGGGTGAAGCTAGAATGTTCTCATGTTTCGGCTATAATAACTCTACAAATTCACCAGGTCGGACTCCCTTAGGTTCGTTGTCCATTAATTCTTCTTTGGTTTCTGTTGGTTTCAAAAATAGTGGAAGTGGTTCTATTAATAATATTTTTTATAATATTCAATTGAATAATAATAATAATAATAGTGACAGTACTTTCAATTCGGATAGGAATAATAATATTAGGAATAGCAGTAATAATTTATGTTTGGATAATAATAATAATATTAATGAGGTTAGCGACTCTGTTTTCAATTCTGATAATAGTAATAATATTAGGATTGGTAATAAGACTCTAGGTTTGGATAATAACGTTTGTTCCAATTTTCTTTCCTCTTCCAGTAATAGAGTTGTCAATCTCTCTAGTATTTCTTTTGATCCCCCTATCTTTAGTCTTTTGTAGAATGGTTTAAATTTTTCTCTTTATCCTAGAAAGATTCTAGTCAACGATATCATCTATGACATTAAAGACTTACCGGGCGTCACTAAAGATATCATTCGTTAAGACTATGCGGTTGTACTTAGAAAAGAAAAGCCACCTAAGAACAACGTCAGCAAGCATGAGTTTGATGCTCTCAAATCATTAAACAATAATAAGAATATGGTTGTTCTCAAAGTCAACAAATGTGGTGTTGTGGTTATTCTTGATAAGGACGATTATCATAGGAAGATGTTGGACCACCTACATAATACTGGGAGCTACATGAAACTCAACAAAGATACCCTAAAGAAGATTTCCAAAAGTGTGGTTCTGGCTATAAAGGCCAGTAGCTTGGCCAGCTCGTTCAGTCATAAGCTTATAGAAAGTTTCCCTCTTACCCCCAGAATCTATGGCCTTCCAAAGATTCATAATGAAGGGGCTCCTTTGAGACCCATTGTCAACACAATAGGAGGGCCAACTTATCTTCTTTCTAAATATTTAACCTGGAAGCTTAAGCCCCTTGTTGGCCATAAAGAATCCTTCATTAAGGACTCTACATTGTTTTCAATTTCAAGCTTGATCTAGATGACAAGCTTGTGAGCTTATATGTGGTCTCCCTCTACATTAATATTCCTATCAACGAGGCCATTGAGGTCATCAAGTGCATTACGGATCCTAATACGACTATTCTAGTTGGTATTTGTCTTACTTGTACTTTCTTTTCTTTTGATGGGGAATTCTTTGAGAAAGCTTGCGATGTCGCCATGGGTTCCCCCCTCTTCCCTGTGGTAGCTAATCTATTCATGGAGGATTTTGAATCAAACGCCTTAGCTTCTTCTTGTCTTCTACCTAATATGTGGAAGAGGTTTTTGGATGACACCTGTGTCATTTGGTCCCTTGTAAGGAAGAGTTGGAACTGTTTTTCCTCCATCTTAACAATCAATCTAGTTCCATAAAGTTCACCATGGAATTTGAAAGTAATGGTAGTCTTCCCTTCCAGACGTCCTCCTCTCAAGGAATGATGATGGCTCTTTTTCTCATCAGGTATTTATATCTTCATGTTAATTCTCATCATTTCCCAACTCAAAATCTTGGTGTTCTCAACACCTTAGCGACTAGAGCTTTAAGAGTTTATGATGACAACCATCTCAATGAAGAGAAAGCACATGTCCTAAGTGTTTTCTTTAATAATAGGTATAGTAAAAACTAATGTACTAAGGCTTTCCTCAGAGCTCAAAATGTTAGAAAATTTACATATTACGGAGCAATGGAACACATAAAATATTGCAGAAATATAAACAGAGAAAACGCATAAAACAAGAGAGACACAGATATACGTGGTTCACCCAGTTTGGGCTACATCCACAGAGAAACAACCGGTCCTTCCTTTTATATTATCCAGCAAACTGAAGAGATACAACCTACAACAGATCTGTTGTAACACCCTCTTCGCTCTCAATCTGCTCTCTCTTCCTCACTCAGAATACTGATCTACATAGACGCAATACAATTCCCTCATATATAGTGAGGGGTTGCCTTCTAGGGCAAAAAACCCTAAGTTAAACATAACTTCTACCGTCAAATCATCTGCCTAATGAATGGCCCAGATTGACTACAAATTACTAGACTTTTACAAGGAAATTTTACAACTATTTTTGGCTTCGGGGGCGCTACCCCCAAGCCCCCACCAGGAGACCGCTAGCCCCCAAACCCCCCATCCGAGGGGGATTTACCCCCCTGGACCCTCGCGGCAGGGACAAGTCCACCCTGCGTGGAGGGGTGTACAGTCTTCCAGAGGTATACATTCGATTGAAAACCTTTGAATACAGAAGATAATCAGGGTCCACACCCAACACAAAAAGGTCTTAGGGCTAAGAAAGATACCAAGGATCAATTTTCTGGTGTTCATTTTCCTTTTATCTAAGGGACCACTAACAAGGTTGCAAAGATCCTAAGGAAGCATAAGGTGGCTTCAACCTTTAGGCCTTTAAATACCATCCGGAGCTCCCTTAGATCTGTAAAAGACCCATTGGACCCCAAGAATATGAAGGGTGTTTACATTATCCCATGCTCTTATGGGACCCCCTACATTGGTAAGACTGGTTGCTCGATTAATCAAAGGATTCGGGAACATGTCGCCGACATCAAACATAACAAGACACGTTCCTCTGCTTTGGCAGAGCATGCAGATAAATATAAGCACCACATTTGCATTGAGGAGGCCCAAGTCATTAGTAGGGTTAGTCATTTCTATCATTGTAAATTGAGGGAGGCCCTAGAAATCGAGGAAAGGCCCAATATTTTGAGTAGAGACGATGGCTGGATTATTAGTAGAAGTTGGGTCCCTATCTTGTCCTCCTAGTTTTTTCGGTTTCTTTCTTTTTGGGTTTATTTTGTTTGTTTATTTATCTGTGTAGGTATTGGTGTCCTTTTTATAGTAGTTGTTTTTGGTTTATTCTTCATTTGAGTTTATATCCTTGATCCTTCATGTTTTCTTAAGTATTTTATTCATTCTTAACTCATTTTAGTATTTTTGTTATTTTTTTAATGGGCCTCAACCTTGTATTTTTGTTTTATTTATTTATTTTCCATTAATTATTTTTATTTTATTTTATTTCCATGAATTATTTTTATTTGTTATACGATCTTGTCTCGATTAGGGTCTTGACTCCTTTTTATAATTTCTGACTTCCCTCCTTGTTTGGAGTTTGACTTTGATTTCTTTCTTTGTTAGTTATATTTTTCGATTATTTCCGATTAATAGAATTTTTTAATAATATTTGATCTTAACAAATTAATTTTGAACATTATTTTTCAAAAATTAGTCGTTTAACATAGTCGTTACTTAATAATATTTGCTTTTAATAAATTAATATCATAATTTAAATATTATTGACTTTGATTTTTTTTATTTTTATTTATTCTTGTTTCTATTTTTCGATTATTTCTCATTAATAATTTTTTTTTTTTATTTAATATTTGATTTTCATAAATTAATTTAAAATATTATTTTTTCAAAACTAGCCATTTAATATTAGCTATTACCTAATAATATTTGTTTTTAAGAAATTACTATCATAATTTAAATATTATTGACTTTTGAAATTTTTTATTCTTGTTTAGTTATATTTTACGGTTATTTCCCATTAATAGAATTTTTAATAATATTTGATATTAATAAATTAATTTAAATATTATTTTTCAAAAACTAGCCGTTTAATATAGTCGTTACTTAATAATATTTGTTAATATCATAATTTAAATATTATTTTCAAAGTCATTATTTAAAATTTTGTGTTCTACATTGCTCTCTATTATGTCGTTGCCATGGTCTGCCTCTTCGTCCACCTCTTCATCTGGTCTTGATGATGAACAACATTGGTTGGTTTGAAACGCGTCAGCAAAAAAAAAATATGTTATGTGATTTCTACCGAAAGTCTTTCTGTAATTTGATATATATTAATTAAGAGAGTATAACTAATTTGGAGATAAATCTTAACCATATGTATATACTACTATGAATATTCAAGTATATTTCATGGAGGTTAAATCAAATAAGATGTCTACTATTTTATTTGATATTCAACAAATAATTAATAATTTGTCCTTTGCACAGTCTAATTTATAGACTAAATGGACTTTTCACCAAAATCTGACAATACAATTTCAAGCAAGATTGTGATTTAAAATACATTTTTGAATGTATAAATGGATTCAACGCCCTGAAAAACCTTGGGGCACTTTTACAGATTAAACAACTTAAACTCAAGTTATTAAAAAACTTTGTCATATTTTAATTAAATTAACCAAAGAAAAAGAAAAAAAAAGGTCATTTTATTTATTACTCAGATTATTTGTCCTACTTTTTAGTACTCGATGGGAATAAGAGATATGGATTGCGGACAAAAATAATGTTGATATATAACAATTATGCCTTTTAGAATTTATTTTTCAATTTGCCAATGTTATAATGCTAAGTGAATATTAATTTATTGTAGTCTATTTGTTCTAGATTTTGGAGGGTTTTTTTGCATATTGTCTACTTAAATTTGTCTAGAATCTAGTAGGAATTTGTTGGAATCATAAGTTTTCTAATTGAACTCTGTACAATTTTAGCATTCTAGGGATTTTTCATGGGGCTCAATTCATTTATGCATTCAAAAACAAATTTTAAATGACCAAAAAACACAACCAGACTAAAAAGTATTTCGCAACAAATTCCAAAATCTAAAATAATTAGACAACTCCTATAAAATTCTTACACATTTAAAACTAATTATGCAGACTTTAAATCGCCTCATGATGTGAAGGTTTGAAACTCTGTGGGCAAAATTCCAGCTATATTAAGGGTTGATGTGACCAAGTTGGGTGCGATCCCAAAATGATTTTGATGGCTTAGTTGTCCCAGAAAGATTTCTCAAGTCACAAGTTACTTGACGTAATCTCTAGAAAACTCAAACAACTTGACAAACCCAAAAAAAATATCAATGGTAAATATTTTTTTTAAACTCTCTTTAAACTTATGACTAATATATAAATATATTATTTTACTAATATAATTTGTCTATAATTTTCTTAATAATTTTTAATATTAAAAATAATATTCATAAATGTTATAAATTAAGTCTAAATTATCAATTCATTAAAAAACAATATACTCAATATACTACAATAACATGTATCAATGATAAACCATACAATGACATAATAATATGTGTATCAATGACACAACCATAAAGAAGTGATACAATAATCTGCGTATCAATGACACAACCATAAAGAAGTGATATCTATTATTTAATGGTTAATTAACTTTGAAGTGGGTATACTTGTTTAAGCAACCTTCTACTTTTCCATTTTGTATTATTAAAATCTTATTAAAAATATAATAATTACTCTATACCATTTGCATTACACATTTTTACTCTCACATATAATAAACAATTGTTTAAAAAAAATTTAACATTAAATAAAAATTATAATATAAAAGTAATTTAATATTTTTTCTATTCCTCAACTAAAAAACAAAAGCTTATGTAAATTAATATTAAAATATATCCTCGGATGCGGGTGCTTAAGACTGAATTTAAAGCGATGGGACGGGCAAGCAGTGATGGCCACCTGCCTGCCATGCGCAGAAGCGATGTGCCCACATGGGGGAAGGGACATTCTCAGCGGCGCGGGTTCAGGAATAAAAGAACGCAATAGAGGAGCATTAACGCCCCGTCCACCTCCGCATGCGAAACAGGGCTCAGCTCCTCAGCTCCCATGAATGCCACAGTAATGGCGGGAGCGCCTCGAGGTAAGGGCGGGTGCAATATTAACGGATGCAACATTGGACTTACCATGATTATTCATGCTTGGCTCGGGTTTCTTCTGCTACCTCTGGCACTGTTGGGGTTGAGCCCTGGTCAAGAATCTCAGGTCATTTCCTCAATTCAGGTTTCTCCCAGCCTTTGTCCATCTGTTTGGTTTATGAATTTCCTACAGGATCCTCACCCGTATGTTACGTCCACTCCCCCGCCTGCATTTGATTTACTCTGCATTATGAGATCCAATTCGGCTCTGTCTAGCCCTGCAATTATGGTTCGGCCTCGGCAGAGAATGCTCAGCCGTCGAGGCACCACCTGTGGTGGGTCCTCGCGCCCTTCAGTCAATGCGGAGACCTCCCATCATTTCCATTGCCCTCACGCTGAAGGTGCTAGTTTTCTTAGGCCTAGCCAATTTCTGGAAGCCAGCTCTCCTAGGTCCTCTTCCTCACCCTCCTTTGGCTCAACAATTCTCACGTTCAATAGTTCTCTGAACCGTCCCCGAATCAACGCCCATGTTTTGGTGCTTTTCATTGAGGAGGCCCAAGAAGAGGGCGAATCCAGCGCTCAAAGGGAGATAACACCACTATCTGATACTACGAGAGCTATGGAGATGCCCTCTGCAGATCCTGCAAAGGTAACGGAGAGACCATCCAGCCAGAATGAGGACGTCAAGATGGAGCCTGTCACGACTACAGTGGAGGAGGTCCAAGCACAGGACATGGAGGAATATGGATTGTGCAAGATAGTGGAGGAGGTTCCTGAAGATTAACTGCGGCTCCTTCTCAGGTTATGTGGCCCGTAAGGAAGGGATTTTGTTAATTCCAATGTTTTGGTTATGTAATTGTGTCAAAGTTGTTGTGTGTATGTGTCAATGTTGTAGAGAATTTGTCTATGTTCAGGTTCTGGTTTTTTATACATGGTTGGATACTGCTCTGTGTCAAAATGTTGTTGAGCTCCCCTGCGCAGGAATGGTATTTTTGTTTCCCCTAGCCCCTGTGTGGGAAAGACTAATGGTCTGGTTCGTCCTCTTATATGTGAACGCTGTTGTTCCACGCTACCATTACCTCCAGGCAGCTAGTTCTTCTTTGACAGTTTGCTTGTAATTGTACCCTGATTTTGTATATAATAGAATAGTCTTACCGAGAAAAAAAAATATTAAAATATATCTAAATCTTAGCATTTTAATTTTTTTTATTATAATTAAATATTAAGTAATTGTGCATAAATCCCACTCCCATCTTTGTCGGTGTGGACAAAAGTAATATGTTCATTATGCCAGTGTAGTCCATGAGGTGTAAGTAATTAAAAATAACCCAAACCCATGTACTTTAACAGGATGTTCACACACATTTTCTCTAAACACAAAAGACATCTTATATTCCTTTGACTTTGTCGAATTTTTATGATATTATAAAGAATTGTTTTTAGTGTGATTTTTTAGATTTTTTGGTGTTTGAATTTAGTGGAAAAATTTGAGGTGAAATTTTAATTTGTGTTATTTAAACTGATTTTTTGATTATATATATGGATTTAGCACCCTCAAAAACCTCTAGGGCACTTATATTGTGCAGGGATTACCCATCAAACTTGTGATTTCAATAAATTCCTCTGGATTTTAGAGAAGTTAGATTGGAAAAAACCACTAGAAAAACTTCCAAAAAGTCACACTAAAAACAGCTAGATACTATAACCTTCAAAAAATTAGTGTAAGAAGACCAATATGGTATTTTTAAATGTTATATATTATTTTACATTTATTTTAATTATG
>APFE030850827.1:117125-139917 GCA_000404065.3 Pinus taeda | reverse complement strand
ACTATTTTAACTTGCAGAGTTGTAACCTGTAGAATTGAGATAAAAACGAATGTCAACAATTCATATAGAGCAACCAACTTGGAGTTGAGGGGTTTGCCATGGCAGAATTAGCACTAGCAATTTTGTTGATCCTTTGTTAATATGGAATCAATAGAATTTTCATCAGAGTAGACTATTTTGATCCAAAACAGCCAAAAGAACATAATAAACCCTGAACACGTCAAATATAAATGAGGAGCACAATTCCTAAGAAGAATAATGATAAGTTGTACTATGACTCCTCAGATACTAGGAGAATAACTCCTGATACCCAAAGGATTGCAATATCAAATGATCATAGACAATTGTGCATGTCAATGATCATAATAATATCATATATTTACACCAAATATATACTAATTCTCAGCCATTACTAGTGTAGTTCCAGTTTCAGGACTCCTTAAATTCACTGGAGGGCCATAACAATCGCCTCCCTTCTAGGAATGCTTCATTCTGAAAGCATAAGATCCAAATTACTCAAAAACGTATGACAAGAATTGACAGACAAATATAGATGGAGAGTACAGCTCCCAAGAATAATAATAATGATAACTTACAGAACAATTTCTAAGATACTAAGAGAATATAACCCCTAATAAGTTATAACCCAAAATATCATAATTTTATTAGATAGTATAGAACAGTAAATATGAATTGACTATAATAATCTCCTATATATACTAATTCTCAGCCATTACTCCCATAGACCAAATTCCCAAGGCTATCTACCCTTTTCTTATACAAGTGACCCTTATATTTTCTAGAAGACCATAACATAGACCCGGCTTAATATATTCCAGTGGTTTAATGATTAACATAAACATTGAGTTTACAAATAATGACAGCCACGAAATATTAAAAGTTTTATCAAACATGCAGGAGAGGTATTTCTGCTGCCAAATCAAAACATAATTGGAGGTGACAATGCCAAACAGATAGCAATAAATGGTTTGAAAACTCAGTACAGTTGAATGGAAATGGCATCAAACAACAAGCATTCAAAATATTTCCCAGAATTCTTATTGCAAGGTCAAACAGAATACATTCAAGGGTGAACCCCTTACAACTACAGTAACTAATTTGGATAATAACAATTAACCTACCAATAAGAAATGTCAAAAATGGTTAGGTTGCCTACAAATAGTTAACTAGGTAAATAAGAATCGTTCAAGATCCACAACAGAACTAAAACGAAAATGGCGAAGCCCCTGCTGAACAAAGGCAATTACAAGCAAGTCCTTAATAAAGCTTAAACCACAAGCAAATTGCAGGGCTTTGGAATTATTAAAATATTCTCCAAGGAATTAGAACAACTATTGTACCTATTTATCTTTTTGTAAGTCTATAATGCCTATATTTATTTCGTAAAGGGGACATCCTTGGACACAGAGTCCCAATCTTGAAGGATATCCTCAACATCATGGACATGGGGAATAATGTCGTCTACAATTGATAGGGTGACAATCGTCAAAGCCTCTCTTAAATTGTGGTATGTATGAACTGTCTTCATCCTTTATTCCTTAACAGCATAATTCTTCCCATGTAATTTATGCCAGTCAGAAAGCATTCCTCCTTATGTAAGTCTTGCCATAACTGCTCCTTCCTAGACGCATATCAATTTTAATAAACTCTCAACCCAATGTGTCGGTTTCAACTCTTTGGAGAAAAGCAAGGACATAGAAGCTAGTCCTGACTTCAAACACCAAAACCCAGTTTTTGTTGGTTGTACTGTGAGAGAATTTAATGAACTGTTTCACCCTATCAACCAGAGGTTTCAATGTGGTGACCAACAAAGCAAACAACACTTTCCGTTTAATAAATTTACTCTCTTATTGTACCAACAATCTTCCAATGCTACAAACAACAATGATTTTCTCCAATTAGCAGCATGAAAATAACATATACGATACCTTCATATCTTTCCTCTTTGTTTTCTTGATGATAAAGTTTTAAGAATACCGTGAATCTGAAGATACGACCTGCTGCCTCCAGATAGCAGTAAACATGAATAGTATCCAAGGACAGGAGCAACAACGAACTCTACCATCGACTTTTTCCTCTTTGTTTTTTTGATGATCAAGTTTTAAGAATACTTGGAATCTGATGAGACAACCCGTTGCCTTCAGATAACAACGAACATCAATAGTAGTCATTGGATAGGAGCAACAATGAACTTGTGTAATCAGCATCTGGTCACAAAAGCCTCCAGAAAACAAACCAAAATGATGATTTTTTCAGCAGAAATGTATTCTTATTACCATAAACTACTTCTTCATGATGGCAACAACATCATCTTCTGGAGTGGTCTCTTCAATGTTTCATATTCTAAAGCAAAAATGGTTCCCTAGTTATTTTAACTTTTCATAAAAATGAAGCAAATTTAGCAGAAGTGGCAGATTCAATAGCAGTGGTAAGGAACTTCAAATCCGGAGAAATGCTTTGTGTGACATCATCAAATTCTTCACCTAGAAGGCATTTTCTTCAAAATTTTGGAATGAACAACCACAAAATAAACAGCCACACCAATTGGAAAACCACACAAGTATCCAATAGATGCAAAATAGTTGTAGTAAACACAATTTATCCAGCACATAAAAAACGCAATGTCACCTCAGCATTCTTAAAGCATCATTTCATCTGTTCATTATACTATTAATCTATTCATCTGTGCAACTTACAAAATGAGAGTACAATTTCCAAGCATCATAATGGCAATAAAAATACAAACAACTGCGATAATTTAATGGAAAAGCAATGTTAGTGTCTGTAATAAATTAAGCCATGCAATTCTCCTTAACTCAACCATACAGCTCAAATATATCATTGTTGATGCTGCTACGCCAATCTTCAATATGCTAGCTCCAATAAATGCCACTGATAGGCTGACAAAAGGTCTGCACATCATGACAATCAACTACAGAAGATTTTTGTTGGAAATGATATCTCTACCATTGTGTAGCTGTGATACGACATTGATTTTGAGCATGAAGGTTTTCACAGTGAGTAATAAATGTACTGTGATTTTCTGAAATGTGTTTTAACAATTAGCCTTCCATTTCTTCATCTTCGTGCTCATCATCCTCGAGTGTAAGATCACTAAGAAGCTCATCCAAAGGTACATAAGTAACATCTTCACCATCTGTCATAGACGCTGCATCCGCTCGCTGATAATTTTCATTTATGTACAATGCAATCTTGGATTGCATCTCCTAGTCTTCCTCCAGTTCATCCAAAAACTTTTCATAGTCCTCCCATTCCTTCGCATCCTCCATTCTGCCTCTGGAAGATGGTTCAACCTCCATGGGAAATGTCTTAAGCTTCCAAGGCCTAGGCTTGCCTCGCTTCTTCTGGCGCTTCTCTTCGTAACTTTTCTTCACCAAAACCACATCTGGAAGATTAAGTCCTTTGTATTTATCTAAATCCACATCATTAGTATTTGCACCATAGAGATCAAAACCAAGAGCATAGTCACCAGGACTCAAAAGATGGCCCAGATGAGTTTTCACTGTAAAAATAGTGTCATTCTTTCCAAATTCTGAAACACGGGCTACCTTTGCCTCTGCCAATGAATACTTGATACCACCCATAGTGGTCAAACCCATCTCAACTTCAATTTCAATACAATATATTCAGCCAACTGCCGGTTTGAAAGGAGAGGCTTAAAAGGAACCCTCCAATACCGATTCACGTCCATAAAAGCATGCCTCGAAGTAAATGGGTCAAGCAGCATAATATGGGTACTCACTTTTGTGCACAGAACAAGGGGACCTAAGTTACCCAAGTTTTCCGCAACCTTTGGAGGGAGGAAAATCAAATCCTCCTTGCAAACAGGGCAGATCTGAACAGAGAAAGTGTACTTATAATTGTATGTATTACTCTTTGAATCCTGAGACACAAGCTGTTTTTCATTGCGATTCAAAATAGGCACCACATTGCCCAAAAAGCTCACAAACCTAACTGCATGACTTCTATTAGCAAAGAACTCAATGTGTCCTCAAGCTGCCTTTCATCCAGACCACATCGCGTGGCCGAGTTATGGCCTACTGTGTCATGGGTGCTGCTGCAGCCCTCCTGATTTGCGCTCTCAGGCTTCTGTATTGTTTGTGGGCGAGGAAGAGGAGTCGTAAGGTTGAGCCTAGGGAATTGTGAGGTGGAATGAGGAACATTTGAAATCGTCCATGAAACCCAACACGGGTGTAGTTTGGTTTGACACTGAAGAGATCAAGGCTGCCACTGATAATTTCAATGAAGCCAAGGGGGCTTCGCTACTGTGTACAGGGGAATGCTTCCAGACAGTCGGCGGGTTGGGGTGAAGAGAATCAGAAATTGCACTCCCGAATGTGATTCTGAATTTCTGAATGAAGTGGAGGTCATCAACAGCATTAGGCACCAGAATCTAGTGGTTTTGAGAGGCTGTTGTGTCGCCAACAACGACAGGGAGGGGTACCAGCTGTTTCTGATATACGATTACATGCTCAATGGAACTCTCAATGACCACTTCTTTGGAGAAAAATCCAAAGCCCAGCCTCTGAGCTGGTCGCAACGAAAGAACCTAATCCTTGGGGTTGGCTTATCTGCATGACGGTACTGAGCATACCATTTATCACAGAGACATCAAACCCACTAACATTCTGCAGGATGATGAAATGAATTCTTGCGTGGCAGATTTTGGTCTGGCAAGGATCATGGCTAAGGAAGAAGGAAAATCACACCAGACGACGAGGATAGTGGGGACGCACGGCTACTTGGCTCCTGAATATGATCTCTATGGTCGACTTCCTGACAAGAGCGATGTCTATAGTTTCGGTGTTGTGTTGTTGGAGATCATGAGTGGCAGAAAGGCTTTGGACACCTCTGCAGATTGTGCCTCTAACTATCTTATTACAGATTGGGTCCAGAGACTGGTGAAAGAAGGAAGAACCAGTGAAATAATAGACGAGAGAATCCAGCAGAGCGGGGCAGAGCGTCTGATGGAGAGATTTGTTTTGGTGGGTATTCTATGCGTGCATGTTATGGTGGCATTCAGACTTGGAATGGTGGAGGTCGTGAAGATGTTGGAGGGAGAAGCAGAGATCCCTGAAATTCCTGATCGGCCTTTGTCGCTTATGCGTCATGGAACAATTACAACCATTCAACTACCATTAATCGAACGATTAACAAACTCCAATCGTCTAACACATAATCTAACGGCACATAGCGATGACAGGTAGATTTTAGGGAAGTTCATTTCAGAGGGAAATGCCTTACGACGTAATTAAACACCATATACTAAGTTAATAAATAACTTATAATTATTTTAGATTTTTAAACAGTAAATACTAAACATGATATACTAAATTAATAACTGGTTTAAGTTAATAATTGGTTTAAAGTATGTATTTATTGAGTTGAGAGGTTAATTCTATAGCTCAGTATAAGGGGATGTGTAATTATACAGTCTATTGAGTTGAGAGGATAATTCTACAGCTCAGTATAAGCGGATGTGTAATTCTACAACCCTTGTAAATTTGTCTGTCTATCTATGCCGTCTTTAAAATAAAATTAAAAATTATGTTTTACATAGAAAAATAGTACCAGCTAAATTTAAAAACAAATGAATATGCTCTAAAGTAATTAAAAGTAAAAAATGTGCAAATTAGTTGTTTAAATCTTATACTTTTTAAAATTTAAATAAATTATTTGAAGATCTGTGTTAACTAATTTATGTGAATATCAAAAATTAAATTTTCATGTTAAAATTTTTAATTGGTTTTATATATATCTATTTAACTCAAAAATACAAATTTAAACAATGAAAAAAACACATTGTATTTGCACATGAAGAAATTTGACTTACTTGAAAAAGTGTCAAGAAGATGTTTAAATCTTATACTTTTCAAAAATATTTCAACCAGATATTTAAATAAACTATTTGAAAATCTATGCAACTTCATATATATCTATATAGAAAAATCATTTGTTAAAATAAAATATTTTAATGTTGTATATAAACAAAATTCAATGTGGGTTATCAATAAACTATTTTACTACGAATTAATATTAACATAAAAATATATTAATAATACAAAAAGCATTTTGATTTGCATGATAAAATGTCTCTATGTATTATTTGGTCTCATGTATACTCTATTTGGCACTCTAAAGATGTATTATTTGATGCTATGTATATTTTATTTCGCACTCTAAAGAAGTTTTTGAAGAAATGTGATCTTTCTCAGCTCAAGTTAGATCTGTGCTTGAGATGAATCTATATTGATATCTATATTTACATCTTGTCATCCATGGCACAAAAATAAATGATACTTACACCTTAATTGTCCATGACATGGTAAAACAAAAATATTCCTTAAACAAAATGTAAAGACAATAAAAAAATCATTATGAAAAGACAATAAAAAGATCATTAGATGACTAGATAATGCCAAACTTCTTATATTTTATATCAATTTATATACGAAAAGAAAATAAATGATATGGAAAGACAATAAAAAAAATTCATTAGATTACTAATTAATGCAGAACTTCTTATCTTTTATATCAATTTATATCTAGTTCATCCATGACATGAAAAGAAAAAAAATGATATTTAAACTTTATCCCATGATATGAAAAAAAAATGTTTAGGAAAGATATTAAGAAAAGGAATCCTCTAACTAGGCGGAGGGGCTGAGGAATTGCCCAACCAAAAGTGGCTGGAATCCAGGCAAAAGAAATTCAAAAATTTTTGCAATAGTAGTGTTTGAATCCTGTTTCTGATGGTGGAAATAGATTTAGCACCATCAAAAACTTCCAAAACACCCAAAATATTGAAAATTAACAACTATAACTTAGATTTAGAAAAATTCCTCCGAAATTTTATCAAAATATAATTTGAATATCAATGATTTTCTAAACAAAAAGCAGTGTGATTACACTGCAATCTGGGGAATCATTAGATTACTGGATGGTACAGAACTTTTTTTTTTCAATAGATGGTACATAACCTCTTATCTTTTATTTCAATTTAAAGCGGGAAAATTTGAAATTTTGTCTCACCTCGACCAAAGTTGCGTTGGGAATCCTAGCCCTAAAGGCGTCCGCGAGCTCCTTCCCGAGAGGCGCAGCACTTGACATGACCATTCTGATAGACGACATATCATATTTTTCCACTATCAGATTCCTGGCGATGACCAGAACAATCGGAGGCACGAACGGAGCCACAGTGACCTTGAATTTATGTATCAGCTCCAGCAGCGCATGGATTTCGAATCTCTACATAATCAAGAAAGCCGCGCCTACTCTGAGAGAACCGAGCAGCAGGGTCTTACCATAAATATGAAACAATGGCGGCACGCACAGAATCACGTCCTCGGAATGCAGGTACAGATTGGGATTCTCACCGTCCACGTGTTGTGCAACGAAAGAAACGAGCGCGTCGTGTGTGAGCATCACACCCTTTGGAAGACCAGTCATTCTAGAGGAATAGGGCAGAGCCACCAGGTCATGAGGTCGAATGCCGACAAAGGGTATCTCATTCTCGTCGGCCTCTACCGGAACCGAGAAATGCAGGCACCCCTCCGGAGCCCCTGTGTCAATTGTAATAACCAAAAGTTAACTTTTTTCCCTTTCAAGATCGCACAATTTCTCGACATAGGAGGCCTGAGTGACGATAACCCGAGCCCCGGACGCCATTGCCTGCTTCGCAATCTCACCCGGTGTATAGAAAGGATTGGCAGTCATCACAATGGCGCCAATTCGAGACGAACCCAAGAAAACGAAAGCAAACTCTGGGAAATTGGGCAGCAAAAGCATAACGACATCTCCATGCCCGATGCCGAGCTTGGCCAAACCAGAGCCGACCCTGCGAGAAATCAAATCGACTTCTCCATAGGAATAAACCTTCCCATTCGATCCCTGTAAAATGCATGGCCTCTCTGCAAATCCCCCCAATCTCTCGAAACAATAATCGTGTAGAGAAAGATGGTTGGAGATCTCAATATCAGGAAGCTTGGATCTAAACAAATATGAAGGCTCCCCATCCACACTTCCATTGTCAAGAGTACCCGATCCTGCCATGATCTTAAGCTCTGAAGCTGATCGCAACAAAAGAACCTAATCCTTGGGATTGCCAAAGGGTTGGCTTATCTGCACGACGGTACTGAGCATACCATTTATCACAGAGACATCAAACCCACTAACATTCTACTGGATGATGAAATGAATGCTTGCGTGGCAGATTTTTTTCCATTGTCGCTTATGCGTCATGGAATAGTTACAACTATTCAACTACCATTAATCGAACGATGAACAATACTCTAATCGCCTAATACATAATCTAACAGCACACAGTGATGACAGGTAGATTTTAGGGAAGTTCATTTCAAAGGGAAACGCCTTACGGTGTAATTGTTAATTTTATGTTTTTTATTTTATTTTTAGTTTTAGTTTATGTAATTTAACTAGTCAAAATGATTTATTGATAATTATAATTATTATTTTTTTTAAATTTTAAATTTAATTTTATTTATTTATTTTTGTTTTTTCTTTATTTATTTAATTTTTTACGTTAGAGTCAAAATGTTAAATAAGACATTACAACATATTTACCATATTGTAATGGAGAGCACCTCTTCACTTAAATAAATGTTAAATTAAACCAACCTAGATCCATCTTAACTCCGGATCTACTACGAGCCAAGAGGGATCAAATCTTTTGAGATGCAAACCTCTTCTAGAGTGTAAATAGATGTGATCCCTCTCGGTGCTTCGCAGATCCAAAGTTAAGATGGATCTAGGTCGGTTTAATTTCACCCTTTAAAGAAGCTATATTCCACATGAATGCCATGGATTAATACCATGAATCATTTTTATTTTTATTTTTATTTTATTTTATAGGGTTATTTTTATTTTATTTTGACCCAGTTAAAATGTTTACATTACATTACATTAATTTTTTTATTTAATTTAATTTAATTCAATTCAATTTTATTTAATTTGACTTAGTCAAAATGTTACATGAGACATTATGTTACCACCTCTCTACCATAATGTGCTGGAGAGTGTCTCTTAGCACAAAAAATTAATATAGAGAGGTGCACGTCTAATATATCACAAAGAGCTTTGAATGTTACTCAATTTTCCATTTATCTAAGAGGCTATTTATATTGCTAAGGAATTGTTGGAGCTGGCTAACTCAGAAATTGTAGATTGTTGAAAACTCGATCTAAGATGGTAGGTAACTTACTTAGAATTAGATTGTTACAAAATGTGATAGGCCATGGGTAATACCCCCTCATTATAAACCTTGTAACTAAGTAATCTTGATGGGAAAAAAAAAAACGGTCTGAGTAGTGGGACAGGAATTCCAAAGTTTGAGAAAGGAGAACTCTTGGTATTTAAGGAAAACTTGATTATTTTCTTAGAACCAAGGAAGACTAGAAATGGTGCCATTAAATGAGACTGGTTATAACAATCAATGAAGTAGGAAAAAAGATAGAGAATCCATACTTCCATGGATGAGTTCTTAAGGAAAAACAAGATAAAAAATTAAAGAAGAAAATGGGTCAGGCTGGCAAGTCTAACTGGCCAAGTCAACTAGTAGGAACATGATTAGGAAGTTGGCACAAAAAATCACCATGACTAACCGAGAAGCAATGACGTCAATTGGGAAAGAAGCAGGAGAAGGATTCAAAGTGATTATGGGGGAGACATTGGTACATGAGTAGAGAAGAGAAGGAAGTCATTTGGTTGAGCAGTGGAAGACTGGAAGAACATCTTTTAGGTGAGGGTAGTAGTCTCTAGATTCGCTAGATGGTTGGAGGGTGGAGATGGATGATATTTGGATTCCCTTGATAGCTAGGGTGGAGGCATGTCTCTTGGATTCTTGGTAAGGAGATTTTTGAAACTTCCTTGTTTGTTTCATGGTTCTTACAATGTATTATGGATTCCCAGGCTTGGGTGGAACCACTGTGTATTATTGTGTTTTAGAGTATGGAGGTGTCGAGCTCTAGATTCCCTTTTGTTGATGAGGGTGGAGGTGTCGACCTCTGGATTCCCTTGTGTTGCTGAGGTGGGAGGTGTCAACCTTTAGACTCCCCTATTAAGCTAGTGGATGGAGTTTGGGAGGTCTCTAGATTCCCTATTTTAGTTGGAAGCATTAAGTAGTTGGTGGGTGGAGGTGTTTAGGGCCTCTGGAGTCCTTGTTTCAGCTAACAGATTTAGTTTATCCTTTGAACAATCCTTCTTAAACCTTGGAATATGAATCAGGGGTGATTGGCTACAAGAAAGGCTACGATGCAGGCCAATCTAAGGTCAAGTGAAGAGTTGAAGTCCCACTCTCAGTTGACAACCACTTGAACATAATAAGATAAGTTACTTATTTGTACACTTTTCATATTGAAAGGACGGATATTGTTGCTATGATGACTCATGCTTGTGTTAACACTGTTAATGTAGGGATATGTTGTTCTTGTTGTCTATGATGAGATGTTGTATGAATATATTTAATTCTTATGATTATGAATGGCATAGAGGCCTTGTGTGTTAACGTAATACTTTCATTACATGCAAAGTTAATCACATGATCCCTTATGACTGCAAGATGTAGCCAACTAAGCCATTACAAGGTGTGAAATCCATCATTTGGTTATAAGTATTCTATTCAATGGTGGAGATTGCTAGTATGGTTTAACTTGAGTCGACCAAAGGGCACTTGATATTCAATGGTCTGTTGAGGCCTTAGTTGGGTCTATCAGTTGTGGCTCATGAATGGTAGAAAGGTGTCAAATTTCCACAATGAGGGCTTAGTAGCTAGTGTGGGGCCCTGGTGGGGGGACCCATATTTTTGGGCACCCAATTCATCCAAGGGTCACCGACACATTCCTTGTTATCAGCCTAGACGAAGGAATCGATGGGATGTTAGCATTAAGTTCTATCGACCCAAAGTAGGGTATTTTCCTATCAAGGTAAGTCGACTAGTCAATTGGGGTCTGCTAGTCAGGGCCGACTTCCATAGATAAGACATGCTAAAAGGAATTTGAACATGGATAGTTGTGCAAATTTGGGTCCATGCAAAAGCATAGTAAGAAATTGGGGAAAATTTATAAGTTTAGGAACACTTGTAAAATAGGTTGAAATCACCTGTAGGAACCGCCAGATTGTGGGGTCGACTTAGTCGACTAGGCTAGGAAAGTCAGGTCTGGATGTGAGTCGGACCTATCGACTAGTCAGAAAGATTTTTCCAGTCATGGTCTAGTTAATCAAGCTCGGAAGCAGGTCGGATTAGTAGCCTAGTTGGGCTCATAACTGAGTTGGTTAGGTCAAGGTCAAGGCTTCGACCAATGTTACGCCTGATGTTTTGGAAAAATGGGTTAACTACTAACCATCCACAAGCACAGTTGTTTCGCATGGGTCTGACCTTAGTGGTAGAGCGGGCACTTAGGCTCCTTGTAATAAAATATGTGTGTGGCACAAATGGGGCTACCTGTGATGTGGCAAGTTAGTGGATCAACAATAAATGGCCATATATGTCGACCCATAAGTTGGGCTAGAAAAATATATATCTTTAGGAAGGTCTTGACTAAAATGATGTGATTGTAATGTTTGTATATAATCATAGAAGTTGAAAGAATGAGGAATTTTTGTGATTCCACTCCCATGACAGAACTATGGAGGTCCAGTTAGGTGAAAGTAACACCTTCCACTGATTCTATTTAGGCTAGGTGGTGGAAAGGAGTGTTACTGAGTGGTATCATAGTTATAAGATTGAATACTGGACCTTTAGGGATAAAATCGAAGTTTTGTTATAGAGTGACAAAACAAGTATTCAACATTGGACCTTTGAAGACCAAGTGAGGCCTTAGAACAATATCATAGGTATTAAAATCATAATGGTTGTGAATATTGCCTATACGAGATCCTTGAGGTGGCTCCATTGTTATTTACGCATGTAGCATGGTACTAATGGTTTGATATACTATTGTTGACATGGATGTACTAACTTGAAGTGTTGTTTCAGCTAGCCCTATATAACAAACTCTCAATACAAGCCAAGATAATGATTAAGTTATTCGTTTTAATTTGGTTTATTCTAAAATTTATGTGTATATATGGAAATACAATAGACGGAGTTACTATAAGCTAGAAGAGATGAGGGCCGAGAAGGTGCAATGCAACATTAATAGGTCATAACATGGATATGAAGAGGAAGAGTTGGTGAGAAAGAGAGGAGAGGCAATTTCTCCTAATTGGATGGACATAATGAGAAGCGTAACAGTCAAAATAAGGATTTGCAAGGCTGACAATGAAAGGATTGTCAGGGGACGAGAAAGGAAAGCATAAGTCAATGCAGTTATACTGCAAAGCCTCTCAAAATTACAGAGGAAGAGGCAACATGGGTTGGGAGCCATACATAAAGGAAGGAAGAGTTCCATAGAACAAGAAGAAAAGACTAATGGAGCATACGTGAGTAGATCCATGAAAAGGAATTCATTTTAAAGTGAGGAGATTGTGAGAGGTGGTGCTCAGGGATACCTTGGAATAGAGGGCAAAACACTATAGACAAAAATCCAATAATGTTCATAGACACCATAATCATCATCGTCATGAAAAGGGGAGGGAGATGGAGCATTTTCCAAAGGATTTCAAGAAAGCCAAACCTCCTATATTTGATGGTGAGGTGAATAAATTAGAGGATGTTGAAGCATGGCTCATTGGGATGATTTTTTTTCTTAAGAATCCACGACTATTTTTCGAATATGAAGGAAAAGGTTTCTACATTTAGCTTGAAAGGCAAGACATATAGTTGGTGGGAAGACGTGAAAATGTGAAAAATATAAGTGAAGAGGAGCTGTCATGGAAACAATTTGAGAGGAATTTCAGAAGAAAATGCGAGTTAGATATTATGAAAGCAAGGCAAAAGAATTTTATGAGCTCAAAATGGGACACATGTTGAATGAAGAGTATATCACCAAGTTTCTGGAATTATTGAGATACGTGCCTTATCTTAGGTATGAGAAGGAAAACATTTAGAGGTTTATCAGTGTGTTTCCTCTATCATTTAAATATTGAATTGAATTTGATGAACCAGAGACATTAGAGGATGCAACTATAAACCTAAAACATTGCTACGAGCAATCAATGTACAAGCTTGAGTTCAAGAACTATTAGAGGGAAAAGGGAAGCATGAAGAGTAAGGGAAAATGGTATAGGAAAGAAGGAAGGCTAGAAGCCTTAGGAAAGAGGGAAGGTGTGACCTTAGTTAATCAAGTTCAACCACATAAAAAATTTAATTTTGCTGAAAAGGGCTATGGAAATCAACATCATGGGGGAACAGAGTAGAGGTGATGCCAAGGAACCATTGAAATAATGGACATGTAGAGAAAATCATCACAAAATATATTTTCCATAGTAGAGGGACGTTGGGCCTTGAATTTACAATGCACAGGAAGCTTGACTGGTGGGGGACATGGCTCAAAGTATGCCCAGGATCTACATAGTGCTAGATAATAAGAAAGTCGACCAACAAGCCTCCATAATCGAGATGGAAGGTAATATTTATGATAGAAACATTTCTATTCTAATTGGCCCGGGGCCTAACTACATTTATGTTAGCCTAGAAATCATAAAGCAGTGCCAATTGGCCAAGGAATATCATGAAGAATCATGGTTGGTGAAATTAGCCACGAGAGCAACGAAAAGAGTTGAAAATTGGGTAAAATCATGCCTGTTTGAGCTAAGTGGCATGTTAATAGTAGCATTTTTAATGTATTTCCACTGGGAACATACAATGTACTACTGGGAATGGATTGGATGTATATGCATCACACCACGACATATTGCTTTGAGAAGGAAATTGAGTGCTTAGATGAGTCTAGATAACGGAAGATATTGTGGGGAAAAGTAAAACCCATGTTAGTAAGGTTGATTACAACTATGAAATCAAAAAGAAGTCACATGAGAGGATGTGTTTTATTCACTTTTCAAATTAATAACAATGTTTAAGTTAATGGCAACGCTAAAGGGGATGACCGTGACATTTTAATGAAGTATATATCCCATATTAAACCAATTTCAATATGTATTTCTTGAAGAGATGCTAGTTTTTCCTCCCCACGGAGAGGTGGAATTTTCTGTTAAATTACTACTAGGGATAACACCAGTATCCAAGCCTCCATATAGAATCAACACTCTATAATTAATTGAGTTGAAATTTCAACTCAAGGATATGCTTGACAAGGGTCACATAATCAAAGTGTGTCACCATGGGGAGAACCAATCTTATTTGTGAAGAATAAGGATGGCACACTCAAGGTGTGCATTGATTAAAGGAATTTGAATAAGGTAATAATTAAGAATATGTATCCCTTACCCACAGATTGATGATCATTTGATCAATTAATAGGAGCAACAATATTTTCCAAGATCAATTTAAAATATGGATATCATCAGGTGTGCATTAAACATGAAGACATATATATAATTGCCTTCCAAATGAGGTACACACATTATGAGTCCATGCTAGTACCCTTTGGGATTATTAATGCACCTACAAATTTTATGTGTCTTATGAACAATGTGTTGTGCTCTTATCTAGATAAATTTTTAGTTGTTTTTGTTGATGATATATTGGTTTATTCAAAGAATAAGAAGGATCATGAAGATAATTTAGCTACAGTGCTACAACTACTAAGGAAACATGAAATTTACACAAAGCTTAGAAAATGTGACTTATTGCAGTCAAAAATACTTTAATTGGGACACACTGTCTTAAAAGAAGGAGTAGTTGTTAATCTAGAGAAGATCAAGGCCATCATGTAGTGGCCAACACCAAAGAATGTTATTAAAGTAAGGTCTTTTATGGGACTGGAAAGTTATTATAGGAGGTTCATCATGAACATCTCTAAGATTGGCAATCCAATCATTGCATTGCAAGGGAAAAGGAAGAAGTTTGAGTGGACAATTGAATGTGTTGCAATCTTTGATCGGCTGAAGAAAATATTAACTAATACACTAGTGCTAAGAAAAACATATCATGAGAAGGAATTCATTGTATGAATAGATACCTGAATCAGAGGGGTTTGGTGGAGTCTTAATGTAGGAAGGCTAAGTGGTTTATTATGAATCACGAAAGTTGAATGAGTATGAGCACAACTATGTTACTCATGACTTAGAGTTTTCTACCATCATCCGCACCTAAAAAATGTCGACGCGTTATATCCTTGGTAGGATATTTACCTTAATGACAGATCATGGAGGGATGAAACAATTATTTGATCAAGCTAAATTAAATGCAAGGAAAGCTAGATGGTTGGCCACACTCAGTGAATTTTATTTTGAAATCAAGTATATAAAACATAAAGAGAATAGATTGGTTGATGCAGCCAGCAGGAGAGTGCAAATAAACCACATAGCAGCCATAAGCTCCTACGGAACTAACCTTGAATAAAATATAAAAAATGTAGGGCAATGAAAAATATTAGCAGATAGAGGAAATGCTGAAAATGGCAAGAAGAAATGCTAAAAATAGAAGTGCTAAAAATAGCACTGCTAAAAATAGCAATTTGGGTACCAGTGCTGGATTGAGCAACAGGGAATGAAAAATGGAAGTGTTAAAAATAGAATTCTATTTTTAGCAGTTCAGGATGGATTCCTATTTTAGTCAGTCCCTGGACTAAAAATAGGAAGTAAAATTCGAATTTGATATTAACAGTAGTTTGAAAATTAATTTATTAATTCATCGTGAGTTAATTAGTTAAGGAAATTCAAACATAAAGTCTATGTGAGGACATGCAACGGTTTATCTATTAATTAAGGAATTTATCCATCAGTTAAAGAGATAAGGATGAGTTCTAATTTGAATTGTAATTAGCTGGCTCAATTAACATAGTCAAGTCCAGTTAGATTGATTTAAACAGTTTGTTTAAATTAAGTAAGTTCAATTAGTTAATACATGCTTGCATAAAATGTTGCACTTCAGATAAATGAAGATTCTCTCATGAATAACTCATGCATGTTAGTTCAAACAGAAACCCAATTGAGATCAGAGAAGGGACAATGTACTATCAGTTTGATGAATATTTCTTCCTATAAAGGAAGCCCATCCATGATGAGGATTTATCTCCTTCAGGGCTGCGTAGTTGGATAAGAGGTGGCCAATTCACACAAGTGGTTGCATTGGACCCCAATCAGAATTGTGCAAAGAAATAGGAGGCTTGGAGGGCAGACCAAAGGTTAGATAGAGGCCTTTAACTGTCTATGAGCAGCAGACGTGTTGCAGAGAGAGCATGATAGCTTTTGAGCTGATTCTTTTTGAGATACTGGCTATATTTCCACTTGTATGATAATACAGAGTTGGGGTTTTAGGCTGAGGCTTTTCCCAGGTTATTTCTTCTGTGTTATGTGTGATTGATTTCTTATTCTCAATTATATGTGTTCTCTTGATCTTGCTCAATTTGATTAAGCTTCCACAAAGTGTTGTAGAAATAGATCTTGCATTGTGTTTTAGTATATTGCATAATCTATTGGTCTACAGTGGGAATTTCTACAAGAAAAGCTACAACAAAAGTTTGAGGGTGGAGAAGACAAGAAATATTGTCTCTCAAAAAATGGATTGATTACATTTAAGAATAGAATCTATGTTCCAAATGATAGTAACGTAAAGAATCTAATATTAAAAGAGTTTCATGCAAAGCCATATTCGGGTCATCCAAGATATCAAGAGACTCTAACAATAATCAAGAAATTTTATTATTGGCCTGACTTGAAAAGAGAGGTGGCTAATTTCATCTCCAAGTGCATCGATTTACAACAAGTGAAGGTTGAGTGCCAACACCCAACTTGTCTATTGCAACCTATCCCCATTTTAGAGTGGAAATGGGAGGTGATTTCCATGAAATTCATTATAGGAATTCCAAAAAATTCCAAGAAACATGACGAAATCATGGTTGTGGTTGAAAAATTGAGCAAGGTGGCTCACTTTTTTGCAGTCGAGTCTACTAATTCAGCAAGTGATGTGGCTCAAATTTGTATAAAGGAGATTGTGAAATTGCATGGAGTTCCTAAGAATATCATCTTAAATAGCGATGCCGAATTTACTTCAAGATTCTGTAAAGAATTAGTCACATGACTGAGAATAGATATGACTTTTAACACAACTTACCATCCATAGATTGATGGGAAAATAAAGAGGAAAAATAGAATCCTTGAGGAAATGTTAATAATTTATGTGATGCACCAACTCAGGAAGTGGGAGGAATACCTTTTGTTGGTAGAATTTGCATACAATAATGGCTACTATGAGTTTTTGAGAATGAGCGCATTTGAAGCTCTCTATGGGAGGAGTTCAACACTCCTATAATTGGAGTGATCTAGTTAGCAGGGTCCTCATTGGACATAACATGTTGAAGGAAATGTAAGAGGAAATGCAAATTATTACACAAAATTTAAAAGTGGCACATGACATACAAAAGAGATATGGTGACCATTACAAATTTCAAAAGGAGTTCGAGGTTGGGTAACACATTTATCTAAGAATTAAACCCAAGAGGAGTTATCTAAAACTTGGGTAATGGGCGAAGCTATCACCATGGTTTTGTGGGCCATTTGAATTTCTTGAAAGAATAGGGAAAATGGCATATAGGATGGCCTTATCACCATCAGTAAAATTCATGATGTTTTCCATTTTTATTTGCTTAGAATATATGCACATGATGTTAATCATGTAATTGATCAATTTTTGTTACAAGTGGAACGAGAGGGAGAGTTCCAACCAAAGCCTCTTTGCATCCTATATCGGAGGAAACTCGTGTTCAAGAATCAAGAAATCAAGAAATTCAAAGTGTAGAGGAGGCACTTTGGGGACGAGGAAGCCACATAGGAAATGGATGATCATATGCAGAGAGCATATCCTTTTTTGTTTTTTGGTTGAAATAAATGTAAACAAATATTATAAATGTTGTATAGAGGTGTGTATAGAAAGCTCCAAATCAGTTGTTCTTAGTTTTAAAGAATGTTTTGATTTTGTGTTTGGTTATAGAAAACCAAGGAAGATGTTCCTTCAAGGGGGATGGGTTTCTGAAAACTCTTGTGTAATAACCCCTCATTGTAAACCTTCTAATTATGTCATATTGATGAAAACAAAAGAAGGCCTAAGTAGTGTGACATGGACTCCAAAGTTTGAGAAAGGACAATGCTTGGGATTTAAGAAAAACTTGATTGTTTTCTTATAGAAAGGGAAGGTTGGAAGAGGTCCCATTAAATGAGATTGGTTATAACTATCAATGAAGTAAGAAAGAGGATAGAGAGTCAATAATTCCTTATATGAGTTTGCAAGGCTGAATAGGATAAAAAATTAAAGAAGAGGATGGTTTTTGTTGGAAGGTATGACTAGCCAAGTCAACCAATAGGAACATGGCTAGGAAGCTGGAAGAAGAAATCACCACAACCAACCAAGAAGTAGTGACAATAGTTTGGAAAGAAAGAGGAGAAGGAATCAAGGAAGTTACAAGGGAGACATTGATACAAGAGCAAAGAAGTAGGAAGTCATTCAATTGAGTGTTGTAAAGTTGGAAGAACATCTCTTAGGTGAGGTATAGTCTTTGTATTCCCTGGATGACTGGAGGGTGGAGATGAATGATTTATGGACTCCCTTAATGAATGGAGTAGAGGCCTCTCTCTTGGATTCCTAGTAAGGAGAGTTTTGAAACTTGCTTGTTTGATGGTTCTTGCAGTGCATTCTAGATTCCTAGGCTTGGATGGAACCACTATGTATGCTTGTTTTATAGAGGATGGAAGTGTTGACCTATGGATTCCCTTGTGTTGTTGAGGGTGGAGGTTTTCACCTCTGGATTCCCTTTTGTTGATGAGGTTGGAGGTGTCAACCTCTAGATTCGCTTATGTTTATGAGGTTGGAGGTGTTGACCTTTGGATTCCATTGTGTTGCAGAGGATGGTGGTGTTGATATTTTGATTCCCTTGTGTTGTTGAGGGTGGAGGTGTTGAGCTTTGGACTCCCATGTTTGGCTAGTGGGTGGAGATTGGGAGGTATTTGGATTCCCTATTTCCACTGGAATAATTGAGTAGCTAGTGGGTGGAGGTGTTTGGGGCCTTTAGAGTCCCTATTTCATCTAGCAGCTTTGGTTTATCCTTTTAAGAATCCTTCTCAAACTCTAGAAACTAGCTTAGGGTGATTGGCTACAATAAAATTTGCAGTGAAAGCCAATCTAAGGTTGGTTGGAGAGTTGAAGTCCCACTCTTATTTTCCAACCACTTGGACATAATGCAATAATTTACTTTCTTGTGCACTTGTCATATTGAAAAGATAAATATTGTTGTTATGATGACTCATGCTTGTGCTAGCACTGTTAATGTTGGAATATGTTTTTCTTATTCTCTATGATTATATGTTGTATGTATATGTTTAATTCTCATGATTATGGACGGAATAGAGTCCTTGTGTGTTAAGATGATACTTTCATGCTTAGTAGAGTTGATCACCCTAGTCCCTTGCAATTGTCAAGTGTAGTTGACTAAGCCATTATAGAGTGTGAACTCCATCATCTGGTTACATGTATTCTAGTCAGTAAGGGAGATTGGTAGTGTCACTTCACCTGAGTCGACTAAAGGGTACTCAATATTCAACAGTTGGTTAAGGCTTGAGTCAATTCGATGAGTTGTAACTCATGTATGGTAGAAAGGTTTAGAATTTCCACAATGATGGATTAGTAGCCATTTTGAGGCCCTGATAGAAGGACCTAGATTGTTGGGAACCCAATTCATCTGAGGGTCATCAACTAATGAGATAGTATCTTGATCACCTTTAACATATATAAGGATGTCTGCATAGAGAAGAGGTCCCTTAAGAGCATAGGACACATTCCTTGTTGTTGGCCTAAACGAAGGAATTTATGGGTTGCCAACATTATGTTTTTTTGGCCAAAAATAGGATACTATCCTATTGAGGTAAGTCGACTACTCAAGTGGGGTCTGCTAGTCGAGATTAACTTCCACAACTAAGACATGCTAAAAGGAATCTAGACATGGACAGTTGTGCATAATTGGGTCCATTGAAAATCCTTGTAAGAAGTTGAGAAATTTTTCTAAGTCGAGGAACACTTTTAAAATAGGTTGAGAATCACCTATGGGACCCATGGGATCAAGGGGTTGGTATAATCAACTAGGACAGGAAGGTCAAGGCTAGAAGTGAGTTAGACCTATCGACTAGTCGAAAAGAGTTTGCTAGTCTTGGTCAAGTCAGTATGGCCTAGAAGGATGTTGTATTAGTAGCCTAGTTGGGCTTGTTAACCAATTTTCTAGGTCATGGTCAGGGTTTTGGCTAGCGTTATGCCTAATGTTTTGGTGAAATGGGCCAATTATTGATCGTCCATGTGCACGATTATTCTGCATGGGTCCGACCATGGTGACAGAGTGGCCACTCATTAGGGGAATTTTGAGGTCTAAAATGGGCCTCCTGAGAAAAATGTAAAACCATAATAAACTTTATAAGAACAAATAGGATTCAATATGATGATGTCAACCATCGGGGATGATTCACCATTTTTGGAGTAAAAAAGTAAAAAGAATAAAAAATAATAAAATAGTAAAACTACTTTTTCAACTCATATTTTCATCTTATCACCCTAAGGTTTCACTCAAATTTCGAGCGGGAGTACTTGATGGATGAAAAATTTAATTCCTCATCTAAGGAGTACCCATGTTGCATACTTTTGATGGACCCTACTATAAGAAAAATAAGAAATACATGAAAACACATGATTGCAATCACGTTTTTCATGTATTTCTGAGTTTTAGTGTAGCAGGGTCCATAGAAAGTATGTAAGATGGGTACTCCTTGGATGAGGAATCAAATTTTGCATCCAACGAGTGTTTTTTCTCGAAATTTGAGTAAAGGTATAGGGAGAGAAGTTCAAAATATGAGTTGAAAAAGTAGTTTTTTCTTTTTTCACTCTAAAATTTGATGATGTAATCTAATCTTATTTTATTATTTTGAATATTATTTTATAATATCCTTAGGAGGTCCATTTTAAACCTCAAAAATACCCTAATGTATGATCCATGTAATAAGATATGTGGGTGCCATAGATGGGGCCACAATTGATGTGGAAAGTTCGTGGGTCAACACTGAATGACCATATTTATTGCCCATAATTTAGGTCGAGTCAAAGTCTATATCGTCAGGGAGGTATCAATGAGTCTGATGTGATGGTAATGTTTAGTTACAGTTAGAGAAGTTGAAATAATGAGGAATTTTTATGACCCCGCTCCCATGGCCAAACTATGGAGGTTGAGTTAGGCAAAAGTAACACCTTCCACTAAGTTGGTTCATGTTAGGTGGTGGAAGGGAGAGTTACATAGTGGTATGAGAGCTAGAGGTTCAAATACTAGACCTTTTGGGACATAATCAAAGTCTCTTTATGGAGTGATAGAAAAATGTTCAACACTCAACCTTTGGAGACCAAGTGAGACTTTAGAGCAATGCCATAGGTATTAAAATCTTGATGGTTATGAGGACTGATAGTACAAGTTGCTTGAGATGGTTCCATTGTGATTTATGCATGTAGCACTGTCCTAACGGTTTGATATAATTTTTTTGACATGTATGTACTAACTTGAAGTGTTTTTTCAACTAGCCCTATATCAATAAACTCTCGAAACAATCCATGGTAATTCTTAAGTTATGAATTTTAATTTGGTTTATTCTAATGGTGATGTGTGTGTATGGTGGCACATAGGAGATACTACATGTTAGAAGAGATAAGGACTGGGATGGTGCATTACAACACTAGAATGTCACAACATGGATATGGGAAAGAGAGGAGATGATCCATAAGCTGTCATGGATATTCCATTGGACATTTTGTCACAACAAATTTAATAATATTATATTAAAAATCTGAAATTCTACACTATTATAGTTTTATTAAATTTCTAGATTTGTAGATTTTACTATAATTAGTGCATGCAAATGAATATAAATTATGCAGAAAATAGAGAATGGAAAAAATAAAAATAAAAAATCCCACACACACATAAGACAAAATATATGCTCTGGGAAACCCCTTAGGGAGAAAACCTAGTTGGAAGGTGAGGTTGTTCCACTCTCTTTCTCTGTATGGAAATATGGTTGTAGGTACAAAGAAGTATGGCATGTGGCCTGTGGGCTACTACAATGCACAAATCCTCTCTATGCACTCTACCTCCTATCCCTCTTTACTATTTTTTCTCGTCTATGGAGCAAATTCACTCAAAGGAATGTAATTCCTCTTCCTCCTAATGGCCTAGTTATAACACAACCTGATAGCCTACTAATGGTTAAGTTTAACTACATCAACTCTTAACTAGAGTTAAAAAATAGAATCTTTTAGAGTCTTTTACATCACAATCATGTGGCTATCCCCCTTTTCCATGAATAATGGGGGATGACATGACATCCTCTTGAACCATGGTGGCGAAAACAGGAAAGTCAACTTATGAGTGGCATAAATTTTTCATACAAAGCCTGATTGATGTGCTTCTTGTACTGTTGTAATATCTGTATGTTTAGAATAACATGAAAAGGTGCTACAATGAATCCATAAATTTTTACCCCTAAAAAAACATCATTTGATGCCTCAAAATGTTCCTAGAAGGTTTCAGACCATGTTTTGCCAAAGTGGGTCTCATCGGTAAAAACCGACTCGTGAGCTTATTCCTCCACCTTTTCCACTTTGAATGCATTAAGATGGATGAAAAAAAATATAATGATCCAATCCAAATCA
>APFE030850827.1:72659-117047 GCA_000404065.3 Pinus taeda | reverse complement strand
ATATTTTATTGAAGGAGGTGAGGAAATGTTTCCTCCACCTTCTCTCTGGTGTACCATTTTGCTTTTCCTAGAAGTTGTCCCTTCAACCCAATCTACCGAAGGTCATGTTGCTCCTTTTTTATAGGTTTATAACTCTTCTACAAAACTATATCTTTTGTCAAATATGCCTAAGCATCTTGTGCCAAATCCTCCACATAATGTAGGACTTGTTCCTCTTCCTAATCTAGCATAGAAGGCTCATAGAGTTTCAAATTCTCTACATTCACAACTGAGTAAATGTGAATATATGGTGGTAAAATGAGTCAATAGGAATTATCACCAGCATTTTCCAATATCTCAAAGGGACCATACCTCATAGCCTTGATTTTCTTACCAAGCCCTTGCATCCTCTCCTCGTTCAACTGTAGGCATACCCTGTCTCCCACCCTGAACAATTTCTCTATTCTGTGATGGTCATGCCTATCCTTATACTTCTCCTATGACTTTTGAAATGTTTCTTGTACCTGTAGATGGATATGATTGATCTTTTCTATAAAAAAATTCAGCCCTCAAAGCATCTCTTGTAAGATATTCCCTCACTCCTCTTTGATACCCATATGCAATGTCCAAAGGTGAAGGTGGTAAATATCCAAAACAAATTTCAAATGGGAACTTTCCCATAGAAGTGTGGATTCCTCTATTGTAAGAATGATGTGTATATACCAGATTTTCATCCCAGGTATTTGGATGGTTCTAGATGTATTATCTCAGAAGTTGCACCAAAGTCCTGTTGACTACTTCTATTTCCCATCTATTTATGGATGGAATGTTGTAGATATCTTCAACTTTATGTTCATCTTCTCCCACAATGTACTCCATAATGCACTAAAAAATCTTGTATGCATGTGTGAAGTGATGCTCCTTGGTATCCCAAATTTCACCTAGACCTATCCAAAGAAAAAGTTTGCTACTTCATTCCTGCCAATTGTCTTTTTAAAGGGCATCAGAACACACATCTTGTTGAACTTGTCAACTACCACAAACAGGAAGTCATGTCCTGTCCTAGTTGTTGGTAAACCTCCCACAAATTCCATGGAAATTCTTTCCCAAGGATATGTATAGGCAAGGGATGATATAGACCGTGTTTCCTATTGCTAGACTTGCTGGTGCTAAAAAGCATGCATCCTCTTATGAACCTAGCTACCTGCTCTTGCATCTTGGGCCAATACACATACCTCTTCAAATTATCCATGGTATTTCCAACACCAAAGTTCCCTGCAACCTTGGATGTGTGAGCCTCTCTAATCTGTTGCAATCACTCACCTTTAGGAACACATAACTTATGCAGCCTATAAAGTAACTCATCCTGGAGATGGTAGTCAATGGTGTTTTTGCATTATGCACATGACTATGAATCTGAAACTGTTGATACACCTTATTGAAGTCGTCATCCTCTGAATATGCCTCTCTATATGCATCATGGATGAATGGATCCATGTGCATAAGAGTCCCCAAAGTTGTGATATTTGATGTGGGTGGCCTTGAAAGCATGTCATCCAACTTCTTTGTATCTCCCTTATTATACTTGATCACCAAATGAAAATGTTGTAAAATCCCCATCCACTTGTAATTCCTAGTATGCTTTACTCTGGGCTTGCAAGTACTGTAATGGTAGGTTATTTGTGTGGATTATTGTCTCCTTTTGCCATCAAATAGTGCTTCCACTTCTTCACAACTTGCACTATGGCATAGAGCTCCTTGTTGTAGGTAGGTTAGTTAATAACTGTCACATGAAATACTTCAGAATGTTAGCATACAAGCCTTCCTCCCTGCATCAAGACAACTCCCATAACATACCCACTCACATTGGTCTCCGCTTCAAAGGGTCGCTGCAATTTTGGTAGTTTTATAATTGGTGCTTGACAAATCTTATTCTTTGGCTCCTTGAAATCATTCTACTATCATTTTCGCCACTGGAAACTCTTGCCACTTGTTGTTATGGCATGGAGAGGTGCTTCTACTATTGAAAATGAGGCTATGAATTTCCTTAGGTACTGTGCTTCCCCAATGAAACTCCTAACCTCATAAACATTAGTAGGCACCAACCATTTCATGATGGTCTCCATTTTGGAAGGATCTATTTTCCACTCTCCTCCACCGATCACATACCCCAGATACACCAAACATTATTGCACAAGTTCACACTTGTTGAGATTTTTTAGCCATTGTTTCTTCTTCAATGTTTCCAACACCTACGTCAAATGTGAAATGTGCTCCTCCCAAGTGGCACTATATACCAATATATCACCCAAATATAAAATAACAAATGAATCTATAAAATGGCACACTACATCATTCATCAATCTCATAAATGTAGATGTTACATTACATAGGCCAAATGGTATGAATAACCATTCATTAAAACATTTCTTTGTTTTGAAGGCGGTCTTACAGGTATATTCTTGTTTGACTCAAGCCTGGTGATATCCAGAATTCAAGTCTAGCTTGGTGAAGTATTTTTCTTATTGCAACTGATCCAACATCATTAATCCTAGGCACATGGTATCTATTCTTAAGCATGATTTTGTTCAACGTATTGTAATCTATACACATCCACTAAGTCACATCCTTCTTTGGCACAATGGTGATGTGTGACCCACATGGTGGTGTACTCGTTCGAATGACACCCTATTGCAATAGCTGCTGCAACTATTTCTTCACCTCATTTTCTTCTATAACAAACTTCCAGTACAACCTAATATTTGGCAATGAGGAGTCTGGTAATAGTTGGATGTCATGCTCCACTTCCCTCTTAGGTGGTAACCCTTTAGGCTCTTGGAACACATCACTATATGCGCGTAACAAATCCTCCAATTGTTGTTTATTTTTCTTAGTACACCCCTCTAGGGATGCCTTGCCTCTTATTGACTCCTCTTCAGACTGAATTTCTCTTAAAAAAAAGAAAACATACTTCTAGCTAGAGTTGATCAATTTCTTGGCTTGGTTGGAAATTGCCAATGAATTTTCAACTTGCCTTTGTGTTCATTAATGATGATATAAATTATGTCCATAATGAGCCTGTACTAGTTGTCTCTCCTCATGAATATTTCATCTTGCATGTACATATATGGAATCCCAAGCATGACTCCACATACATCAAATGGAATCACATCTAGATCTACTTCAGCAATAAAATCAACATTGATAGCAAATCTAATTTTGCATTATTTTGTTACCTTCTACTCTACATCCTTTTTTACGCATCCCAGTGGATATGGAAAATGGATTATCACAAACTTCCAGCCCAAAATTCTTGACCATGTTTTTTGCAATGAGATTCACTTGTGATACTGAGTCAAACAGAGCACCAACCTTTGTCTTCTTGACTTGTATCTTTATATGGAAAAGTTTATTCATTTATTTCTCTTCTTATTAAGGAAGACTACTAAGATTCACCTCCTTCTTCACTGACATACAAACGATATTCTCATCTACATCCATGTTGCTTTCAAATTGGTTTCTCTAATTAGCGGCCATGCAATTCTTCTTCTTATTATCTTTCTTCTTGTCCTTCATGTTCAACTCTGGATGCAACTTCCAACACTTCTGCTCTATATGTCCATCAATGTTGTAGTGGTTTGTGTACTAGTGTGTTGTGGCTACTGTATTTTTATATTTTCCTCCATTTTACTTCTTCTTCCCCTCATTAAAAGTGTCATGTTTCTCCTTCTACTTTGATCCACTTGATTTCACTTTTTTAGGCCTATGCTCTCCAGGTACTACACCTGTACACAAGTTTTGTCCACCAATTTAAGCTTAAAAAATATGACTTTCTCATGCAAATGGAAGTGCAAACCCCCCAAATACATGAGTACATATGGGTTCTTTGGAGAGATACGCAACATTATAGCCATATTTCTCAACTCTATGGTGTACACTAGCACACTTTGACTTGGAAGGTTTCCTGAAGTACTACCATCGGAGCCATTGGTCCTCTACATACCCAATGGGATACAAATATGACTTAATGAGGGTTTTGAAGTCCTCCCACTTTGTTAGTGGAGGTTCTCCCTCTAACCTCAGGTTCTGTGCGTGGCTCTCCCACCAAGTCAATGCATGGCCCTTTAATTTCAGTTGCACAAATGAGATCTTTTGTCCTTCCTTAACTTGAAGGATGTTGAAATAAACTTCCAGTTGCTACAATTATTGGTTCCGCTTTAGAGTGTCAATATTGCCATGGTAGGGCCTTATATCGACTTTTGCTTCCATTTTAAACAGGGATTGATTCACAACACTTGAACTGGGTTGATCTTTTCTAGGTTCTTTCTTAGACTAATTCTCTATTTCTTCATGATCTCCCAATCCCCTTTATGATTTGTCCTCTTCTTTTGAACCCCTATGTTCTCCAAATATCCCAAGCTTATTGCTTAGTGCTGCCATGAATAGGCTTACATTGTGATCTATATCTATGAATTGTTGTTCCAACTGTGAAAACATCACCTCTACAAGATCACAATGGTCATTTATAGATTCATCGACCATGATTAGGGTTTTATGATTTTCGGCCCTACTGATCTAGATCCCCTGCAAATATCCACAAAATAACCAAAGAAACCTGTTGTGATACCAATATGATTCATAAACTTGTTTGGATATTCCACTGGACAATTTTTCACAATAGATATGGTAATATTATATTAAAAATTTGAAATTCTACACTATTATAGTTTTATTAAACTTCTAGATTTGTATCTTTTACTGTAATTAGTGCGCGCATGTGAATGGAAATCATACAAGTAAAAAGATAACAATAAAATAAAATCTCTCTTATACACACACACAATACATAATATATGCTATGGGAAACCCTTTCGAGGGAAATCCCAACTAGAAGGTGAGATTTCTCAAGTCTCTTTCTCTGTCTATAAATATGGTTGCAAGTACAAAGAAGTATGACATATGGCCTGTGGGCTACTACAATGCACAAATCTTCTTTGTCCTCTCTATATCCTATCCCTCTTGGCTATTTTTTCTCATCTATGGAACAAATGCACTCGAAATAACAAAATGTCTCTTCCTCCTAGTGGTCTGGTTATAACACAGCCCGATAACCTACTAGTAGTTAGGTTTGACTACATCAAATATAGTATATTCTTTTACATCACAATCACATGGCTAGCCCATTTTTCCATGAATAATGGGGGATGATGTGGCATCATCTCAAATCATGGTGGTGAAAATAGGAAGGTCAACTTCTAAGTGGCATAAATTTTGCGTACAGACTTTGATTGATGCACTTCTTGCATCGTTTGAAATATGTATGTGTGTATAATAGAATGAAAATGTGATACACTAAAGTAACAAAGTTTTTCCCCCAAAAAATGTTGTTTGATGCCTCAAAATTCTCCTGGAAGGTTTTAGACCCCATTTTTCCAAACTAGGCCTTGTCGGTAAAAATGATCCGGTGAGCTGATTCCTCCACTTTTTACACTTAAAATACATTGAGATCAATGAAAAAAATATAATGATATAATCCGGATTAGGAGAGGTTGGTTCTCCTTATTGGATGGGCACACTGAGGAGCTTAAGGGATGAAGTAAATAATTGTAAGGCTAACAGTGAAAGGATTGTCAGGGAACAAGAGAGGCAAGTGGAAGTGAATGTAGTTATACTACAAATCCTCTTACTATTATAGAGGTAGAAGCAAAATGATTTGGGATCCAGCAATAAAGGAAATAAAAGTTCCGCATAATGAGAATAAAATACTAATGGAGAAGACGAGAGAAAATCTAAGAAAATGCACTACATTTTTTATTAAGTTCTGGTAACTTAAAATACAAAATTTAATTTCTTTTTATATATATAATATATATATATATATATATATAATATATATTAATATTATTAAAATTGTAACCTGCCATTTATAAAACCTTATAAAGCTTGTACCAAATGTATTCGAGCTTTTACACTATGTCATCCAATATATATAAAACAATATGGTTTTAAAGTGGAGAATTGAATGAAGACCCCATACTTCTGTCATATGCGTCAGCCAACTGTGAGTGGTTTCGAGAAACCACAAGCCACCACCTGGTGGGTTCTTTGGGAGTTTCTAGAAATGATGGGGGACCTGTCAGAATAATCCTGATCATAGATCTCGTGGTAGATTGTTTCATCACTCATTTTTATGAAGGGCCCTCATCAATTATACTATGAGAATATTGAAGCGTAACAAAACATTTAATCTTAATATCAAATAATATAGGTGGTCGATCATTTCATTTATTAATTAACACTTAGACTCAAACTTGATCTCACTGTTGAACAAAGCGATGTAATTCATAATGTGGGGATGTGATCAATTTTTCCTATATCAACGAATTATTTTTCATGTGTTATAGAATACTGTAAGTTGAAGAAGATAGAGGCTGACATATTACTGTCAAAACCTGCATTGCCTATTTCATAGACTTCAATATATTGTAAATATAACGTTTTCAAAAAATATTGAGACACAGCTTCCCTGCACTTTCAAAGACTCTAATTTCATTCATCGTTACTATCTAGTTATACATGTTAACAATGTCTTTATAAACGAAATATATAAAAGATTAAAATCATGTCCTAAAACCACAACAATCATATCTGACATATCCCTATTATCAAGGGGAAAAACTTGCTTAGGATGGTATCAATAGGAGATGTCGTTTGAGCAATGGTGAATGAGCATCGAGAGGAACTGAATCACTTGAATGCATTCATATAGGGTGGATATTAGATAATGATGAAAACTTTGAAGGAAGCTGCAACCCGTGGTACCTCGAGGAAATGAAGTGCAAGCATGAAATTTAGTGCAAGAATCCATTTCAATATATTTTTGCAACTCAGGCAGAATCAATCAAATGGTATACATCTTAAGATTATAGCTGACATGAAATATAAAATGCGACAACTATTGATGCTCAGTGGCCATTAAAGTAATCTACAAAATTTACATCACTCGCTTTCACTACAACAAATCTCCGTGATTAGCTTCCTCATCAACTCCCTTTTTTGCTTCCACTAACTATTTTAGTGTATTTTTCACTGCCTTTTAGAAAAAACGATGCTATTTATCAAGATGGAGCTATTTTTGGTTTTTTTTTGTTGATCACAGTTATTCAGTGCTAAATTTGGCGTTCAATACACCGAATTTAGCACCGACTTAAACTCCCAATTTAACCTCTTCTTTAGCTCCTAATGTAGTTTCATGTATAGCTTCTTTTCTAACATCCTATTTTTCTCCTCGTTATGATATTGTTTTTAGCATGCACTTTAGCTTTCTTTTTAGATTCCGTTTTAGCTTCTTGTGTAACATCCTATTTTTCTCCTTGTTATGGCATTGTTTTTAGCATCCACTTTAGCTTCCTTTCTAGCCATGCATGAAATATTGTACAACATTGATCTAATAAATTTCCTTTTATAACCCTATGTCATCATAATGGTAAGCCAAGGAAGTTACATTTGATTGTCATTTACTTGTAGGATATGGATTTAAGGGATGATATGACTTTTTCTGCTACACATGCCGATGACAAATTTTTTAATTAAGTTGGGAGAAGAGTGTATTGTATCTATCGTATAATACAATATGATTGTACCCCTGCTCATTAATTACCATTTGGCTGACCCACAATAGACTTATCCTAATTCAGTAATTACCAATTGTCGTTATTACCCCTGCTATCATTTCTGAAAATCAATGTGACTACATGGAAATCATTCTTGGCAGTTGTCATTTATGATGAAAATCCCAAATTCAATGAAAGGGTAACCTTAATTATTACCTACCCATTGCCAAAGTTCATTCGACTGATATTCTCTACCCTAGTAAGTGTTTGTATGTACCAAATGCAGCCATGTCATAGTCTCTGAACAGTTCTGAGTAATAACAACCTCTGAAATAACCATGGGAGGAGTGACAATCCATCATGAGCCACACTCCATTGATACACTTCTACACCATCCAAAAGCCCTAAAAATATTTAGGAATGTAGGGTGGTTATTCTACTTTGAGAAGCTGCAAGGTTTCAACATACATTTTGCTATGGAATTCGCACAGGCTCTATGGTAGAAACATTTAGAGGTTAGAGGATTCAAATTGTTGTTACAGTGGACATAATTTATATGATGACATGTTTACCTCAAATAGGAGTTCATTGGCTTTCTAAAAAATTAAAAGTTCCAATAATTAGGGCAACATTTTTACAGCTAAGAGAGGAAGTAAGCAACAAGGGGAGAGGTATTGATAGAACATCCCTTCCTCACCCAAGGGAGGATGTGGATTTCTTTATTCAGAATTTCATTACTTATGAGGGGATGTTTTGGGACAATATTCAATTATCATTTTCAGATATTAATACATCTTCATAATGGACAAATCATAAATTTTCCCTATTATTTTCTAAAATATTTATAACATATGGAATAGGAAATGCATTTCCAAAAACATACAAAGACCTACTTAACCAACCATGTGCTCATCGAGTTAATCAATTCATTCACTACAACATTAGGGAAGCACATGGACTACTCTATTAGTAAAGTCACATGCACCAACCACTGAAACAAAGGAAAGTGAAAGTGAAGAACAAGAGGTAAGTGTTGAAACAACACCAAAAGATAGAGTAGTTACACCTTCTAGACAAAGTAGAGAAGCTACACTTCCTAGACAAATAAAAGTAGTTACACCGTTTAAACCCCATAACAGAAACCCTAAGAGATGGTGTTCCATATGAATATGTACTGGTACGTCCACTGAAGGAAAAAGAGCATGCACTACAGAACCTGCAGATATATCTAGTGCTAAATTTAAGGATAGTTATTATGGATTCTCTATTGAGGGGTTCCTGAAATAGAAATGGCCTAAGAATTTAAGTATATGAAAAATATACTCCTCTACAAACTATGGTGAAACAGAGGAAATTGAAGAATCCATTGGGTGGAAATAATAGCAAGAAGAGAGTGTAGTAACTGTTACACCATCAACTACCCTAATATCTAAGGAATGTACTAATATAGTAGAACCAAAGGAATCCAAGGGATAATAAAATGAAGAGAAAGAAGAATAATTTGTAAAAGAAAATACCCCAACCCCTAAAGTTCATGCTATTCAACCTTACTCAAAGGAACCTAAGGAACAATAGAAAGAGGAGGAGCTAAAAAAGGAACAAGAAGAAGTCTTTTTACCAGGTAAGTCTAAAAATGACCTTCTTATTAAACAAATTAATAAATTTAAGGAGGAAAATGAGAATTTAAGGGAACAACCTACCATGATTGAAGGGAAAACAATGTAAATTTTGAATCTAGAACTGATACTATTACCCGTTTTGTAAAGATAGCAAAAAAGTGACCCGATTTTGAAAAGGGGTGATGCAGAACACACGTCTTTTTTAGAGCATAGTTTTTGGCACTTTAATTTTTTTTATGTACATTACGTTTTAGAATGGTAGTGATTTTCATGCTGATTTAAAAAAGTGGCAATTCTGCATTAGGCCATTTTTTAAAAAGACCTAATTTTTTACTTTACATTTTTTAATGTATGAAATGTAAATAATTATTTTTTAAATTTAATAATTTTTGAAGTGGTCTCTTCTTCTTCATATTTTCTTGTTTTTATTTCAACTTTTTTTTTGTAGTGAGGTTTTTATTGTATTGCATATTTAAAGAAGAAGGTCAATATTTTAAATTTTTGATATTCTACATATTTATACATCGTTAATTAATATTTCAATCCAAATGAAATAATCATCTCTAAAAAACAATAATTGTTAACAATTGACAAAAAAATAACCATTTTTAACATAAATATAACTAAAAAAGTAAACGTTTTGATAATTTTTTTGTAATTTTTTGCTAGAGATGACATGTCGAAATTACAATTTTTATAGGAAAATTTTAACTAAAAATGGTTAAATAATAGTTTTTTTATGAATTTCATGTCAAAAAATAATAATAATCACTGGTTTTTTTTCAAAAATTAATGATTAACATAAAAATGAATGCGAAAATCACATAATACAAATATTGAACACATAACAACCTTAATTGAGTGCTTATTCTTCTCATAAAATGTCAAAGTCAAAACATTACAAGTATAACTAATTAATAGTTTCCAAAAATGAGCTTGATTTCCAAGCATAACTTAAATTTAATCAACAATGTCACGTAATCCAAACTTTTCATCCTCTGGAGTTTCATCATTGTCTTCTTCCACAATATTTTTTGCTTCATTTTGCTCATTTTCCTCCTCTAATGGATCTTTGATGTCTGCGAATCTCCCATGTATGCCTTTCCAATCATTCCATGTAATGGTGGTTAGGGTTCCTTTGCCTTTTTCGCCACATGTAATTCACTAAAGTCCCCTTTCTTCAACCCAATTTCTTCCATTGCATCTGGAAGAAATTGAAGAGCATTAATTCTTTGCTAAATAAAATTGCACTTTATTGAATCTTTTTCAATGGCAATGCAATTTCTTCCTTTTTGAAGGCAACATGCTAGTGTTGTACCTAATTATCGAGCACAAAAGAAATAATGAAGTAAATTAGTACAATGACATATAAATTAATAAATAACATATTGAAATTCAATTCCATATAATAAAACTTACCTGAGCCAAAAAATAAATAAAAAACCCAATCTCCTTCATTTGACTGTCGCAAAGACATGGCTAAATCGAGCTCCTAATAACATTGGGTTACATTGTTTAAGTGCTCAAACGGCTCGATCAAGTGCTCAAAAAGGGCTCAATCGAGCAATCATTTTTTTCACCCAAACATACCATCTCTTGCCAAAAAGTGTAACCCAACTCCATGCTTTCACCCTTATAGATTATGAATTTTTAACAGTCTATATCCTAATTATTATTATTATTATCCAATTTTAAGGTCATAGCCAAGCCAGACACCAAATTGGTGTATGAGACCCCCTTGTTTGTGGGACAAGAGACCCACCTTCATGCAACAATTTGATTATTATGCCTACGAAGGTATACCTACTCTAACCCCTTCTGGTTTTTGAACCTGTGACCTCTTAGGAGGAAACACATGCTCCTAACCATTAGGCCTATTCATGCTCTAAGAAAGTGGATTTGATTAGCTAAAGATAGTAATCTAGAAACTCACAATTATAACTCACGATCACAATATATAACGCACACGTAACACACCTGTAAGATTACAAATTATGATAATATGTTTGAGAATACAAGCATAACTATTTCCTTTTATGCATCTCCAATGGGAATGTAATTATGAACTAGAACATTCGTGCATGTTTTTTTTCCATTAAGACGTTCATGCAAGTTAGTAAATTGGCGGCAACAAAAAAGTTGGATAAAGGAATTTGGTTAACTATTATGTAGTCAAAGAAATCATTTTTTGTTAAATCATGATCATTCATTATTTAAAATATAATCATTAACTATATATAGATTCAACACTTAAAAAAATCCTTAAAACTTTTTAACTAAAAATTTAAAACCTTTAAACTAAAAATTCACAATTGAAATTTGTAATTTTAACAAATTCCTACCAACTTATAAATAAATTCAAGCAACAAAATATACTTAAAAAACTCTAAACCATATAACACTAACACAACACATGAGATAACATGGATACAAGTTGCCGCAGTGATGTGACCAGCGGTGTGTACTATGTAATTGTCACTTGGAAGTTACAAACTTGTAAACCATAAACCCAAATAAATCTATGAAGGTTTGACTACTCTAAAGAAATATCCGCGTGTCTAGTGGAGGTAAGTGCAATGAAGAAATTTTGACTAAATCAAATTAAATAAATATAAATTTACATTGAAGTAGTTTGAAAGAGTGATTTATTGTACTTAAATTTAAATTTAAATTTAGGTTGTTTAAACTAGTTTTTGATAATATGATTTACTATTATTCTAGATAATTGTGAAAAAATCACTTGTAAAATTTGATATTTTAATAAATTTTACTAAATTCGAAACAAATTAAATCCGAAAAAAATACTTTTCAGAAAATCACACTTAACAACTCAACTCAGAAAAAAATTAATATCACACCATAATGATTATTATAACTACTATGTGGCAGGGGCTAATAATTCCACTTCCCACAATGGACATTTCACCCATTGGAACCTTCACAATCTTTTCCCAATCTTCACCCTTTTTAATGGCAGTTTCACACTCTTCAAGGAATCATTTTACAACACTCTCAGCGTATAAACAGGCTTCTGCAACATTCTTAGGGAGTTCATCTGGATAGTGATCCAAAGTGTGATCTCCGTTCAATTGAGCTGCAAGTTGCACCAATTCCATCTGTAAATCATGTAAAGTTGTGTCTTCCTTCGCCTCCAATGGCCTTAGCTTTGTTGGTTTCGGTAGCTCATCTAATCTCACAGCATCAAATCCAAATACCCAAAAAATAAATAAATTACCTTATGACGTGGCACAATTCAATCATAAAACTTTTTCATTATTCTACAAATATAAACAATAAATAAATACCTGGGCAGTTTGTTCATGGGCTGTCACGAAGTTGTAAAATGCCTTCGAAAGTGTTGGCCCAAACGTCTCTCTTTGTCAGAAACTTTGATTTCAAATTAAAGATTTTCTTAACAGTTGCAGGGATGGACGAGTGCTCAAATTCAAAGGAAGGATATGGGCCATTTGGTGCATGTACCACTGCAAAATTTATTACTCGAATTCATCAATAAATGAAAGCTTTCTTGATCATCGAATTATTATTATAGTAGGTTGTTCTTTAAATATTCTTCGATTGTTGTTAAGCTGCACAGACCTAAGAAATGATGTGGACGAAAGGATAATTAGAGTACATGTTCCCCTGTTGATCCAAGGGGAAATCATGAAAGTGGGCACACAGATGCCCAATCTGTCGAATTTGAAGTAATAGAGCTCCAATCCAACGATATCATCTAGAGAGGTAACATTTGTCACTGACGTGGGCACATGGGATGATTATGAGAATCGCCCTGCCAACGTATAAACCGACTTATTATTATTTAAAGAATCAAACAAGAATGAAAAATACCCAACCGTAAAGAATGGGACTGGTGATGCTTGAAGAGGGGCCATTGATTTGAGGTTATAAAGGCAGATAAAACTTAAACCCCGCGTTAAAATATTGTGCAAGACACTCCCACGATGCGATAAAGCCAATGGACTTTATTGTTGTTTATTGGTCTTCTCAATAATGCCACTGTGTATTAGTCGCATAACCTGCGTGCTTATAGTGGAAGATGGGACAATGAAATATACAACAACTGCATTAAACCCCTGCACTATAAAGAAAAGCCTAAAGCAGAAAAATAAATTATGATTTCGTAATTCAAACGGGGTAAATTATGATTTTGCATTTCATACAGGGTTAGAGATCGTGTACCTACCTAGAACTGGAATTGGAATTGGAGCAGAAACAACATTGTGTACCTACCTAGAATTGGACCAAAAACAACAGCCACCAAATATTTAAAATTGACTTCCTCCGCTGCCTACTCAACTGCTCTCTATGTTCTAGATCAATAAAAAAAATATGATTGGATGTTCAGTTTCTCATTCTGAAACTGTAAAATTTTGAATTCATCAAAGAAAAATTTGACAGATTTATGAATTAAAAAAACAAAAACAAAATCAAAAAACGAAAAATACCCAACAAAACGAAAGGATCCTAAGGCCATTTATTTGAGATTCATAGGTGGAGAGTGTAAGAAGTTTGCATTAAAATATTCTGGAGAGTGTAAGAAATGGGCACATGGGGTGATTTTGAGAATCACCCTCGCCCCGCCACCCCGCAAAAACATGCAATTTATGTGATTACTCCGAGGCCGTGTTATCAGTGTGATGACTTGAAATTACAATAGAACCTATTCTTTGGGTCACATTAATCACATAATGTTTGCTTCCAAGATTAATGCGACCTAGAGAATACGTTCTATTGTAATTTCAAGTCATCACACTGATAACACGGCCTCAGATTAATCACATAACTTGCATGCTTTTGCAAGGTGGCAAGCCGAAGGTGATTCTCAAAATCACCCATGTGCCAACTTCTTACACTCTCCAAAATACCTAGGTTAGAGCTTGATGGATATATTAAATTATTTGACTTAGAAGACAACTAGAATTGGCTGAGCGTAATGACCACGAGCATGGAGTAAATTAGGCTCATTAAATGAAATATGAGTTAGGAATATTTAGGCTCCTTTGAACTATGGAGTGGTAATAAGGATTAGTATAAGTGAAAAACTATAAAGGCGCAACTAGTTATTATGTTGGAGTAATGTATATGTGTGCCAAACCAAACCATGTAAGTGTAACATGGTAAATTAATCCCATCGTGACTTTTAAGAACTTCAGACCACTACAGTTTTCAAGAGTGCATTATGTATTGATTTTCACGTTAATGAAATCTAAAATTCAAATACGTAACGAAGGAAAGAGAAGTGCGACAAAAAATCCTCCTCTTATAAAACGTTTCGCTTTAATATATTTAAAAGAATGTCTAGGTCATCTAGAACCTATTACAAGTGGCAACATATAATTTGTTCCCATGCTACTAGAGAAATGAATGAAGGGTTGCTATATTTAACTCTTCCTGTAATAGAAAAGATTTGAATATATTTGATCAAACAAATAGAAAGAAATTTGGGAGAAAACAACACACTCAAATCTCGATTCGACAGCGTGGCAATCTCCGCTCAAATTTACAGATCTAGTTAACTATAAACCGAACGAATCTTGGCTATTTTTCTTCTGTTAACCAACTGCATCTCCAAGCTGTTTGGAAACTAGCTCTTGCCCAGTATTTTATTTTCCTAGACGTAAATTAGATACCAATTTTAAGAATTGAGTCGACAAATATATTCATGAAACTTTTGATTCATTCAGTTGCTTCATCAGTGCAAATCTGAAAGTCATGATCCTTTCTTTAATTCAAAGGCTTGATCCTACTCCTCTACGTTATCAATACCTGAAGGCTATTTGCATGACCATGTGCAGAAAGGATTTTAATTGATGAAACAACTAATTTTTCTTATGATTTTGGAGAATCTAGTGGAGAAAAAACACTTCTTTTTTATATATTATAATTCGCGCTCAACTTGCATTTCATCCTACATATCGCTGCAAATCTTTACGATTACAAATAGTCTATTACTGTTTCAAACAAACACTGTATGATTTCTCCAAGTCATAAATTCCATAAATCTATAATCTAGAGAAACAAGCAATACATATAGATATTGTTGGCTAGCAAACAGGTTCTAAACCCTTGGGTTAGGGGGGTTATCGTGGCGTATCCCCAGGTTGCCATCACTGCAATGCCCTTCTAATTCATTGCTGTTACAATTTGATTCACTGATTTATTGCGATGCAATGAAAAGATTTGAGTTCCAATGTCATTGCTCGCAAGTGTTTTTAGCGTCCTTGATTTTGTGGGAGTTCTTATGACCAGGGCTATCACGCCTCTACACTGGCTATACTCTTCCAACCATACTATAGGAGGTGTGACACCACCGACCACTTTCTTTTTACCAATACTTGCAATTATGGACTACGCCTACTTTTTATACTTCGTTTATTTTCTTTTTTTACCAAGTACTTTCATTCATTATAAAGCAGCAGTTAAACATTCATTAGCATTAACATAAATGCACATTAGTATAACTGGGAGGGGCAAGTCCCTGTAATGAGTCTTCCCATAATAATAATATATATGTAAGTTACAATCCTGAGGAAACCCCAAATTTATACTTAGAATATTTTTACATTCACTGGCACAATGCTTTTCAGCCAGCCTGTCGAAATGCTCACACAGTTATTCGAATGACTCTGCCCAACTCCTCGTTTGCCCCCGCACGTTCACCCAAATGCGTTTCATTCAACTCATCTAACTCGTCCAACTCATTGGGCATTCTCACCGAATGCCCAACTCGCCAAGTCTCCACCGGCGTGTCCTTTACCATGCACCCGTTCAAGACTTCACCCACACCGTCATTCACCAACTCGTGTCATTTGCCCGGACACCCTGCCGCGCCCTCGAATGACCTCGAATGACCCTGCCAAAACGCCCTCGAATGACTCTACACGAACGACCCTACTCGAACGCCCTCGAATGACTCTGCACAAATGCCCTCAAACAACCCTACCTGAATGCCCTCGAATGATCTCGAACGACCCTGCCCGAATGCCTTCGAATGACTTGCTGAATGACACCCTCAAACGACTTTCCTGCACGACGCCCTTGAACAACTTTCTGAACTAATGGCCTCGAACGACCTCTTGCACAAACACCTTCAAAAGACTTGTTTTGGCTCAAGTGCTTCGGCCCTGCACTTGTCCACCTCCACCTTCGCCTGGATTTCAGACCAGCTCACACTTTCACCTTGTTCCACCCTTAGACGCTTTGAACTGTGTGTTGATTCCTTTATGGTTGAATGACTCCTCCACGCCATCCACTTATACCTATCATTTCCATGATTGCAACACGTCGGCTTGCCTAGTCGACCTCTGTTCAGCCCACCGTTTGGCGATTTAGCACATTAGCCCATATGTTGGGCACCCCCACTTGGGACTACCTAACCTTATAAACCTCCGTCCTCTTCCACACTTAGACATTTTTCCCATATAGCCTCATGCATTCAGCTCTGCAGCTTGTCAGCGTTACATTATCCCCTACTTGAAATCATTGTCATCCTCAATAATCTCTCATCCCAGCAACCATCTGTCACCAAGATACCCATACCAAGGTTTATAACCCACCGGTATGTCATACATTAGAAATTCTCCTCAATCCATGAACATTAATCACATCCTGTTGCAATTTTTGCATACTGCTTCACTGCAACATATCGTGTTGACTCCATCATGTATCGTCATCGTGTGAACTGCTTGTCATGATACTCCAACATAATGCCAACACATCTCTATACACCGTCGACCCCCATGATTCGAACTAGTCGGGTGATAAGTCCAACTGTCATACTTAAACCACAAGAATGGACATCCTTATACCATCATTAGTCTTTTCTCAGAACATCCTGTCACATCATCAACTTGATCAAGAATCCATCTCCATTTAAATATAAGCCATGCCTAGGCCCATGAAGTAGTCTCCATCTCATCTGAAACATCTTGTGCATGATGTTTGGTATCAATGTGTTGCATGAAATCCGCCGCATCTATCCCAACATCATCATCCATCTGTAAAACATTCATCTCCTCAATTTGAAGAGATCATCTCATAAAAACCGACTCTCTATGTGCCACATCCAAGTTCATGAAGCAACCTCCATCATATCTGCAATGTGCCATCCCTCAAGTCTGCCATAGAAACAAGTATGCACCTGTCTAATCCATCCATGAGTAAAAAGTGGTTAAGTCTCAGTTCAACCCATACCCAAGTGTTGCCACCAAGGCATCATCATTGTTGTAACTCCATCACTCCAAAGTGTCTCATATCGATCCTCCACATCAAGTCATTCTTTCAAGCACACCCATTCATGTACTCAAAAGTATGCACCCCATCCTGCATCAAAGTCCCTGACTTTAGCTCCTCAATGCATCAGATCCTCTAATTCCACCATATATGAAGTCCCCAAAAGTCACAACCTCATGTCATCATGAGCTCCATGAGTCATCTCCAACCAACACCTTAGCAAGCATACATGTCTCGGCCCAAAGGTCTTTGCAAGATGCCTCAGCTTTCCATGTAGTGGGAATGCTCCATAGTATGCCCACAAATCTAACCAGTCCATGGCCTTGTTGTACAAGGTTGCACAACCTCTCCATCGGCTCATAAGTAAAACATCTCCATGTCATATCAAAAAATCCTCCTGCAAAACATCCTTGCTTTGGCACTCCTCATTGGATGCCCATAAGTAACACACCTACAAGTGCTCCTACATAATGTCCCTGCATAAGATTGCCATGTTCCATGTCTCCAACCTGATGTCCATGACTCAAGTTTCCCATGTTGTCCAACTAAGTAGACCCATCACAAAAATCGGTCATCCTCATCCAAACCTGCAAATCTGTCTAGTGAACTCAGTCAGTCTCTTCCATTATGGCTCCCCCACTAAAGGTTCCACCAAGACTTCCTCTTGGTCTTGGCCATGAGAAGTCCACCCAAGTATCATCATACCTCAAGTGTGTGCCCTTCCCAATATATCCATGAGTCATGTTGGGCACTTAGTCAATTTCTCCATGTGGCTAAAGCATGACCCATTCTTTTGCAATGATCATCATGTTCCTCTCTTGTCACGGGCCTTTATACCTTCTACCATAAGGTCACAAACAACCCCAACAAGTCCTACAATAGTCAATGATTCTTGCTTTTCCATATACGATTTCTTCGTAGACATCCATGGTAAGATCCTTCCTTGCATCAACAAACTGATTTTGCTCTTCCCTGCATACGGTTCATCTTCCAAAAGTCTCACTGAAACACAAGTATCAATAATACCTACTTCATCATGAGGTTCCTCCATGTGAGTATCCTCATCCACCAATGTCTACAAACTGCACAATCTTTGTTCAACTTGATCAATTTCAATTTCATCCTCCATCGTTGTCATATCTGAAACATTCTAAATCATCACGACTTCCTCTTCTTTATCATCGCAATTTGCAGCTTTCTCCTTATCCTGAATGAAAGCTATGAACTGCTTTTTCTCAAGAGCTAGTCATTCCAGCCTCTTTCGAATCAAGTTCTGCCTCATCTTCAATTCCTTGAGTTCTGCATCAAACAAGTCTACTTTCCCTGCAAGTCAATAGGCTTCATCCCTATTCATGTCAGAGATCCCTTCTTTGACCAAAGCACGAAGAGCATCCCTTGTTTCGAACAAGTCCTTGGCCCATCCTGCAATTCTTTGTTCCAAAACACTTGATTCTTCAAGTAGACTTCCTTCAAATTGACTTGGCCCTAATGTGTACCCTTGCCATTCTTCGAAGGTTGCAAAACCCGTTTTCTACAAGATAGAAATCCTCCTCGATTCTCTGAATCACCTGTCACGAATTTCAAGTATTCAGCTTCTTGTCCCGCCGTTCATCAGTTTTGATACCCCCTGTCATGCCCCTACACTAGCGGTACTGTTCCAACCGCAGTATAGGAGGTGCAACACCACCGACCACTTTCTTTTCACCAATACTTGCGATCGTGGACTACGCATACTTTCTATACTTAGTTTATTTTCTTTTTTTACCAAGTACTTTCATTCATTATAAAATAGTAGTTAAACATTTATCAACATTAACATAAATGCACAACAGTATAACTGGGAGTGGCAACTCCTCGTAATGAGTCTGCCCGTAATAATAATATATATGTAAGCTACAATCCTTAGGAAACCCTAGATTTATACTTAGAATATTTTTACATTCACAGGCACAACGCGTTTCAGCCAGCTCGTCAGCACACCCACACGGTCGTCCGAACGACTCTACCCAACTCCTCGTTTGCCTCCGCACATTCACCCAAACACATTTCATTCAACTTGTCCAACTCGTCCAACTTGTCGGGCACTCCCACCGAATGCCCAACTCGCCAAGTCTCCACTGGCGAGTCATTCATCGTGCACCCGTTCAAGACTTCACCCGAACCGCCATTCACCAACTCGTGTCGTTCACCCGGACGCCCTGCAACGCCCTCGAACGACCCTACCTAAATGCCCTCGAACAACTCTACACGAACGCCCTCGAGTGACCTTGAACGACCTTTCCTGAACACCCTCGAACGACCCTGCCCGAATGCCCTCGAATGACCTTGAACGACCCTGCCTGAACGCCCTCAAACGACTCTGCACGAACGCCCTCAAACAACCTCGAACGACCCTGCCTGAATGCTTTCGAACAACCTTCTGAACGACACCCTCGAACGACTTTCCTGCACGACGCCCTCGAACGACTTTCTGAATGAACGCCCTCGAACGACCTCCTGCCAAACGCCTATGAACAACCTGTCTCGGCTCAGGTGCTTCAGCCCTACACTTGTCCGCCTGCACCTTCACCCGGATTTCAGACTAGCTCACACTTTCACCTTGCTCCACCCTTGGACACTCCAAACTATGCATTGATTCCTTGATGGTTGAATGACTCCTCCACGCCATCCACTTATACCTTTCATTGCCATGGTTACCTCATGTCGGCTCACCCAACCGACCTCCATTCAACCCACCGTGTGGCAATTTTGCATGTCGACCCATATGTTGGGCACCCCCACCTAGGACCGCCTAACCTTATAAACCTCCATCCTCTTCCATACTTAGCCATTTTTCGCATATAGCCTTATGTGTTCAGCTCTGAAGCTCGTGGGCGTTACATTCTCCCCCACTTGAAATCATTGTCATCCTCGACAATCTCTCATCCCAACAACCATCTATCGCCAAGATACCCATACCAAGGTTTATAACCCACCAGTATGTCATACATCGGAAAGTCTCCTTAATCCATGATCATTAATCACATCCTGTTGCAATTTCTGCACACTGCTCCACTGCAACATATCATGTTGACTCCATCATGTATCGTCATCATGTGAACTTCTTGCCATGATACTCCAACATAATGCCAACACATCTCTGTACACTATCGACCCCCATGACTCGAACTAGTCGGGTGATCAGTCCAACTGTCACGCTTAAATCATAAGAATGCACATCCTTATGCCATCATTAGTCTTTTCTCAAAACATCTTGTCACATCATAAACTCGATCAAGAATCCATTTCCATTTAAATATTTACCCTGTTTGAATTGCGAAATCATAATTTATTTTTCTGCTTTCATCTTTTCTTTACAGGGTAGGGGTTTAATGTAGTTGTTGTATATTTCATTGTCCCATCTTCCACTATAAGCACGCAGGTTATGCGACTAATACACGGTGGCATTATTGAGATGAGCGATAAACAACAATAAATTCCATTGCCCTTATCGCATCGTGGGAGTGTCCTGCACAATATTTTAATGCAGGGTTTACATTTTATCTGGCCTTGTAACCTCAAATCAATGGCCCCTCTTCAAGCATCACTGGTCCCATTCTTTACGGTCAGGTATTTTTCATTCTTGTTTGACTCTTTAAACAATAATAAGTTTGTTTATACGCTGGTGGGGCGATTCTGAGAATCGCCCCATGTGCCCATGCCAGTGACAAATGTTCCCTCTCTAGATGATATCGTTGGACCGAATCCCTATTACTTCAAATTCGACAGATTGGGCGTCCGTGTGCCCACTTTCATGATTTCCGCTTGGATCAACAGAGGAACATGTACTCTAATTATCCTTTCTTCCACATCCTTTCTTGGTTTTGTGCAGCATGATAGCGATCGAAGAATATTTAAAGAACAACCTACAATAATAATAATCCGATGATCAAGAAAGCTTTCATTTATTGATGAATTCGAGTAATAAATTTTGTAGTGGTACATGGACCAAATGGCCCATATCCTTACTCTGAATTTAAGCACTCGTCCATGCCTGCAACTGTTAAGAAAATCTTTAATTTGAAATCAGAGTTTCTAACAAAGAGAGACACTTGGGCCGACACTTTCGAAGGCATTTTGCAACTTCGTGACAGCCCACGAACAGACTGCCCAGGTATTTATTTATTGTCTATATTTGTAGAATAATGAAAAAGTTTTATGATTGAATTATGCAAGGTCATAAGGTAATTTATTTATTTTTTGGGTATTTGGATTTGATGCTACGAGATTAGATGAGTTGCCGGAACCAACGAAGCTGAGACCAACAGAGATGAAGGAAGACATGGATTTACATGATTTTTAGATGGAATTGGTGCAACTGGCAGCTCAATTTAATGGAGATCACAATTTGGATAACTATCTAGATGAACTCCCTAAGAATGTTGTAGAAGCCTGTTTATACGCTCGGAGTGCTATAAAACGCGTTCTTGAAGAGTGTGAAACTGCCATTAAAAATGGTGAAGATTGGGAAAAGATTGTGAAGATTGTTCGCATTCGCCAATTTGGGCATTTCTAGATAGTATGTTTTCCAGTGTGCTTTGCATGAGATAGTAGGTATTGCACACATCATTTTTGGGTTTCCATGAATAACCTTTCGTAATAAACTTGTTTGTTGAATAATTTTTCACATTTTGTTAGAATATTTTTTCATTAGTTTTGGAATAAAACCATAAACACGTTGAATAAAATACCTGGCAATAGATCTTACAGTGTAAAAATTATTGATTGAGGTCTTGGAAACAGATCTTAATCGACTCTAAAGACTATTGACTGAGGTCTTTTAATATATTAATATTATTATTAATATTATTGTGTTCTTTATAGTTAGGATATAAAATGATAGATTTCTAGAAAAAAATTATACCATTTCCTTTGTCTCTTTGCATCAATGCATGTGTTTTTCCAATAGTTCTAAACAATGGATAATGTTTTGCTAAATTTGAAGCATATATAATTTTACATAAAATAATATTATCTAAACATTGTCAAAATAATCCTTTTGTGTTCTTCATGCTCATTTTTTAACATGTCGCCCCTGCCTCCCCCCCCGCACCACCCAAGCAGCCTACCCACCCGAGGGGTGGCGAGCTGTCGGGTCTTGGCAAGGGGAGCTGTTGCGCCCCCCCCCCCCTCCGCGCCACTCTGGCGGCCCGCCCTCTCGCGGGGTGGCGGGTCGCCGGGGTGGCGTGGGGGGGAGCTGTCGTAGCCCCCCTGTGCCACCTTGGTGGCCCGCCCACCCGCACAAACATCTTAAAATTGGAGGATGTTGACATACTTGTTTATGACTTCAATTTAACAAAGATAGGAACTCTTCGCTTCAAGATGATAGAGATTCTGTAAAGGTTGTTACCAGAAGGAACAATGTTGAGATGGGAGTCTATTGAAACCAGTCATAGATCTAGAAGAATTTTGAAACTTGAAATGGTGGGCATGCATGTGGACTCAGATGGGGCACTAGTTGATGAAAGAGAAGAATATGGAACATCTTCATCTGCATCTAGTCATTCATCTGAAGATGTGAATTCTGATGGTGTGAAAGAAAATATGAGTGATTTTGAATAGTTGTCTAAGATAGTTTATATAAGTGATGTTTGAATCGTACCTTGAAATAAAATTTTTGATTCCCATATGGTGTTAAATTAGAAGTTATGAGTCATTTTTATGTTGTTTGATTATATGTCTTAATTATGATAATTCTTATTGTTTAGAATATCTACAATGCAACATTAAATTAGAGATATAATGTATGTTTCATTCAATATACAAATAATGACATTTTGATTCATTTAGTCATGTAATTTGTTCATAATGTCATGGTTTTTTAATTTTATCGTTGAAAAAATTCCAATTTCTTTTGTATCTAGCATGTTATGGTTGAAAACATATTGAAACTATACATAGGAAAGAAAAATGTTATTCTACCAAAAACATTAGTGTGTTTTTTCCCTCATAAACAACTGTTTTTTACACATAAAAATTCAGTTTTACTCGAATTTTTTTAAAATGTTGAAAATTGATCCTAAAACAAAAAATTCATTGTTCTAGTATCAACACTTTTTCGTTTTCAAGGTTTTTTTTGCACGAAAATTTGGTTTTCAGTGCCATTTTTAAAACATGTTCAAAATTGACCCAAAAAAAAACCATCGTTCCAGTATACACACTTTTCATTTTTAGCACTGTTTTTTATGTTTTTCTGGGTTTTTTTGGCGAGAGTTCCTGTTTTGAGTTTACAGTTCCCGTTTCAAAGTTTACATTGTTTGAATCTTCCATCTAAAAAAAAATGGATTAGAAACCATGGTAGAAGTGGCAAAAGTAGTGTCACCTAGATTATGTGATGGATGTAACAAAGTGTTGGAGGAAGTAGATTGTGAAAGGGAAACCTCTATTTTAGTTGGTATTCAAGTTGGAGAGAAAGGTGAAGAATTCCAAAATGTTGTTCCATAAGAACCTACTGAAGATGATGTTGTTACACAAGAACTAGTAGTTGAAGCAGAGCAGGATGGAGAAAAACAATGTGTTATTCCATAAGAACTTGTTTATGATGCTACTGTTACATACGAATTAGTAGCTAAAACAGAGCAAATTGAAATAAAACCGGCTATTTCTCCACAAGAACCTATCGATAATGTTGTTGTTATACAAGAACCAATAGATGAGATAGTGCAACCGATGGAGAAAGGGAATGAAGAGATCCTTAAAGAAACTACTGAAATGATCATTGTAATAGTAACATAAACAACTCAGTAAAACTTGAGGAGCCACTGAATTCAACATTTTAATTGAGGAATTGAAGAAGTGGAGGAAATTAGCAATCTTGTTGAATGTTGAAGCTATTCCTCTCAAATAGAATAAGCAGTTTGTTGATAATATGAATAGGACATGGGATGAAAAATGGAACATTCAAGATTTGGTGAGGATTCAATAAGTAAGCAAGTAGACAATGTTGCAAGTGGAAGAATTGCAAAAGGAAGTACAATTGTTACTATGGGAAATGGAGTTTATGTATGAACTTGTTCACAATATATAAGTTGCAGACCTCTTTCTCCATCCTATCCCTTGTTTTTTCAAGAAAAGTGCTTCCTTTTTTAATTTAAAACCCTCAAGGAGAAATGACCATATGAGGTAAGGGAGGCTCAAGGATTTTTGGAAACTCTCCAGAAGGCCACCTTTCCAGAACAACATATATTGTGTGAACTATATCTACATGATTGTGTTTATTTTTGTGAAAGATATCTTAACCTCACACCATACATTGGAATGTTCAGTTGAGAAACTTTTCATTTTTGTGAAAAATCATGTTAGCTAGAAGGCTACCCATGATATCGTAACAACTAATAATGAAAGAGTGAAATTTCTTATTTGAAATGAACCAAGGTCTGCTAGAAGATACTTGAGGCTATATAGTAGGATATGGCATTATCTAGACACCAAGAAGATGCTAATGGAGTTCAAAAACAAGGTTTTGGAATATTGTCTTAGAAGTATCAGAGGGATGAGATAGTTTGCATTGGATGGGAGAAAAATTAGGTGGGGTGCTTGTGGGAAGGAGTAAGAGATGAGGACCCTTATTGTTTTCTAAATTTTATCTAGGCACTCTCTAGGGTTTTGTAGCATGTGGAGTGCATTAGGAGATGTGGGACTGGTTGTCTTGGAATTAGGTACACATTTCCTCTTATTTGGCTCCCTACCTATCAGTATTAGCATCCATATCATCTTACTAATAAATTATGGGAAATGGAACTAATACTTTCCCGAGGCTATAAACTAGATACAAAGGATACCGCAAGAGACTACAGTTTTTCATAATTTCACTTAGCACATTAGGAATAATTTACAAGCGTATGCATGAGGAAATGCATATAATTAATTTGGGGAAAGATGGTGGGACGTAAAATTCGCATTTTTTGCACTCATTTTCCTACCTTTTCTTTACTCTTTTTTATTATCGAGATCATACTCTACACTATAACAACCATTATCAACCTAAGTATGTCTATTTTTATATGTGATCCTTATGATCCAATTCTACATGTAATTTGGAAAGAGAACTATTGTTTTGGGATATTTTTCTCATAAAACTAACAACTAGGTTGTTACAAGGTTTATTGGTTGTTGAGATGTTGTCGCAGGATTGCGTTTCTAGTTTTTCCTTGCCAAGTATGGGAAAAGGACTCACTGAGCATTGTTGTTACAAATCAAGATCTATTTTGGATGTGTTAACCTCCTTCAATTAGTTATGAAGATAAATTTGGAAAGCATCTAGTCAAAGATAGTTCAACTGTTAAAGGATAAGTTTATGGACAATGCAACTGAAACATTTAAGATTTTCTATTGATAATTATTATAATTTGGAAAAGTTGTTATAAATTTGTCCTAACCTTGAAAATTTCTATCAAATTTTTAATATGTATTTTCAACTTAGATCACATGAGAATCGAGATATTCTCATGATGATCTTATCATTGTAATATGAAATTATAAAGAGGTGTGCTCTCTTCCCATGCAAGATAGACATATAAAAAAAGATAGATAGTGATAGAGGGGGAGATCACCAACATAGTAATCTTATATGTTTAATTTATGCAATCTAAATCATTCATGGTGCCATACTTTTTTGTTGACTAGCATGTGTTCTTTGTAGTGTACCAACCCCTGTTAGGAAGGAAGGGTCCTCCTTCTTAGCAGGGATAAATGATTAGGAAGTTATTGTAGTTGTTTGATTTATTTCCTCTCAGTTATAATTCAAGTGTGATTTTTTTTACTATTATTATTAGTCTTGTTCATGCTTTAATGATTGCAGAATTCTAGCCTTTGTATTGTGTAACAACATAGGTCATGGACTGATCCCTTTGTTAGTCTAATGGTGTGATAATCTCATTTGAATGTGTGTTTTAACATTTATTGAGAGAATGGTTTCCAAGAGTGTTTTTATTTTTTGAATAGGAGCAACAATGTGAAAAAGTTGTTTTATTCTGCATTGTGTGTTTATTTCTTTAGAGTGTGAACAAGGTTTGAGAGTGTAATAGCCAGAGCGTTGAATTGATGAGAGTGTGATTACAAGGATTGTATTTGAGATTCATTAGATCTAGTCATCATTTTCCCTTGCATATATTTTGCATAATAGCCTTGCAATAAAAATACCTACCTGGATTGACAATTAATGTGAAGAATTGGAACTATTACTCTAAATTAAAATGACAATTTTTCTTCCCATCAACAAGCTGAAGCAAAACCTGTGCACAAATTTCACATAATGCAAGTTGAAACAAAACTTGGAATGTTGTATGAAATTTAAAGAAAAATTATTTAAGGATCAAAGTAAACATAATAATTCAAAAGTGTGTAAAATAAATAAATAAATAGTCTACAAATTGAATCTATCAAATTGGCCAATAAATGAAGCCTTGACATGCATTTTAGTGAAGCGAGGAAATTTTGGCCTACTTCAAAAAAATGCATGCTTAGCCTTCATTACAAGGCCAATTTGAATGATTCAAATTGGAGAGTACTTTTTTAATCATAATTAACATTAATTTTACACATAATAATTTCGGTTGTGCAAGAATATGCCAAATTTGATCGATTTTGTAGGGTTAAAGTCAAGGTTTGTGTGCCTGAAATAAATGCATGCCAAGACCTACAATTAAATGAATATGTAATATAATCATTCCAACCAAAATATAAAATTATTTTATGCAACATATCATAGTTATTTTCATAAGGAAATGTTATAAACTGAAATCCAAGTCTATCGGAATAGCAATTGATCATATCTACCAAGGGGCTTTCTTTCTCTTGTGAAGAGTTCTTGACAATCCCTTGTCCAACTGATTTGCTACTTCATGAATGGCCACCTTATTTATAACATACTATGGCAAGATATGAGGGGATAACCGAGAACCAAAACATCTCATGTATGTTCCCTCAGGCATTTCAAACCAATTCGTGATATCTCGTAGTGACTCCTTCACCTGATCAGTCATGCAGGGAGGATTGATCTCGATTATCATATGAAATATTACTGCAAAAAAGTGCTCGTCCAATCTGCCACGTGCACCTTTAAAGCTTGGTTATGATAATAGACTGTAGTGGAATTAAATTGGGAACTCTTTCTCAAGGGTCCAATTCCAGTACATTCCTAGGAACACATACTATGCACAGATTTCGTCTAAAAGAAATGCAGGCATTTAGAATTTTGGGGCTTGGTTGATCCTCAAAGATGCTTTTTCCTGCTCCACATGATGATGCAACTCAAATGGAAATATATATACCCAATTGAAGACTCTTCCACGAGATACCACCATCTTGAGCATATATATTTAGTTTTCTTCAAATACGTCAACATTCTTTGTGCCCATGCAATCGACAACACATGGCTATCAGATATTGATATACATCTCTATGGATATTATTCAAATAAAATGTGGATGGGCGATAGCGAAAATTAGTAGGCTCTCGACACCAAGATCTAATAATATTTCTTATGTCGAGTATAACCCATCTGGTGTAGAAGTCATTATTTTCATATTCTGTGGGCCCAAGCATCTTGTAGTATGTTTGCATGTCTTCATAATATGTGGTGAGTTGACCGCCACTCTCATTGTGAAGCACAATATAAGAATCATCCATATGTGTAATTATCCACTCAATCACTTCTACACAAGGCATGGCGTGGAATCTACATGTCATCCTGTGCATCCTAGACCTCTTAATGTTGATGTACACTTCCAATTCCTCCAAGTTCTCAATATAATTTTTTTGCATGAATGTGCTGTATATCTTGCTCCATGTGACCTTTATAGTCTTATTAATAAATCACTGTGTATCTCCATATATGGGAATGGTTGGCTTGGTAACTTCAATAAGTTCCTCTATTCTTGCTTCTGAGACTTCTTTGGAGGCCACTTTATGGGGAGGCATGGCTCGAACAGATGATGAAAGGGTGACAATACTTGAAGCATGAACACCTGTTTGTGACAACACACTCATAATGACAAGATTAGCTTAAAGCAAGCTAACTATGCATAAATACTTGTAAATCATGTACAAAGAGTCATCAAAGGTAACTGATCATGAAAATTTATGAACATAAGCACAAAATCAAATGCATGTGCAAGAAAATAGGCATGCAAACAAGGAGGTTGCACTTTCAAAGCATGAAGGATGATCAAGGGTCATTCAAGGCTTTACAGTGTGCTCAAGAAAGTGAATAAAACCATCAAGGGCACAATGGTCCACTTGGAAGGGTTGAAGGTTGAGCTTTTGGGCCTTCAGGTCTTCACATTGCTCTCATGCACTTAAGGAGAGAGAGAGAGGGAACATTGGCGCACTCCGAAGGGATGAAAGAACATGTTGACAAGCCTTCGGTCCTTCACAATGCACTCATGCGCTCAAAGGCAAGGAGGGCACATTGGCGCATGTTAAAGGGATGAAGGAAAGTGCTTCAATTATTCGTGGTGTGCTCATATGCTTAAGGGAGGGTGTAGTTATTCGTTGGGAATAAGTGCACTCAAGAGGAAAACTTAGTTGTTTTGGGCGTAATTTTCAAGGCTGATCGAACTTCAAGGTCCAGAAGTGCACTCTACCTATTGAAAGCTCATAAACAAGTTTAACAACAAGATTTCATGATATGAATGAGGAGAAGAAGGATCTACAAGATTCTATACATGTTGTCAAATTCACGGTGGAATATGAAGGGTTGAAGAATGTGAAGAGTTTCAACATGCGATAATAGGCTAACACTTGTAGAATGAGGATTGAACATAAATTCCAACAATCGAACTAAAAAACAAATAAATGAAAACAATAAATGAAAAAATGAAAGTGAAATCATGAAAAGAGATGATTAGATTCGACAAGAAAAACTTACTTGTAATGTTGGTTGATGAAGAGTTTCTTAATCCCTAGTTGTGTGCTCAACTTAGATGAAAATGATTATGCAAATGAATGATTAATTAGGTTGATTTAAAAGAGTTTACATTCAAATATGATTCATGCATGATCACAACTTGTTGATGAGTGAAAGGATTGGTTAAGGGAAGTTAAGTGGGCTCCTATTTTCTAGGAGTGCACCCACATGCAACAAGATTCTCATGCATGCACCGAGGCAGAGCACATTTCTTCAGCACAAAAGGAGTGTGCTCAGGTAGGGCATACTTGCTCAACATAAAGAAATGCGCTCAAGGAGGGTGCACTTCTTCAGGCCGAAGGAGTGAACTCAACTGAAGCACATGCCTTTACCAACTTGTAGTGTGATTTTACCTTTAAAGGTGATTTTCTTTCTTATTTTTGCTATTTCGATGATTTTGAGTGTTTTTCTAGTGTGTGCATGGAGAAAAGGAAAGTTTCTAAGTCAAGATAAGTCATGAGTTCCCCTAACCATGGACTAGATAACTTAAGCACTTCTAAGGGTTAGGTGATGAAACTTAAGAAACATTGACTTAGGAGGATGCAACATTAGGATAAAACACACAAATAACAAATCAAACAACAGACAACACTAGGGGGCTTGAAATGACAGTTTATGTAGGCTCCAAATTTGACTTAGGAAAAAATTTTGGAGGGTCATTGTCACAATGAAAACACTTGGTGACACACTAGGAGAACCCCAACTTCTCTAAAAGGGTTTCATTTAGGCACAAAGTAATATTGATTTAGTCAATGGGTTACCTCAGCTCCCCACTCTTACCCAGTGAAATTTATAGTCATCCCTATTCCATTATTCAGCGTAGCACAACATAAAGCAAGCCATATCATTATCTTGTTTATGTATGTAAGGGTAATATAGCATAGAAAAATAAAAACAACTAGAGTATGAGTTTTACATATCTAGTGTTGCTTGACTACTAGAACACCTAGACAGTACTCCAACAGAGTCGCTTCAGGAACATAAATGCCGCTTCAATGATAGCTAGCATAGAAAATACCCCGACGAAGTTGCTAGCTTCACTTGCCTATGTAGGAATCATTTCTCTTATTCCACGCTTTTTTTTTCTTTTTTTTTTTAATAGGACCATGCATATGTACTTATTATTTTTCAACTGGAAGAAGAGGGATCTCGACTTATTGAGAGAAAAAGAGATTGTTCCTCTAGAGATAAGTTTTATACCTTTGATGATTTGTTTGCTAAAATTTTTCCCCTTATCTTACCCTATACAAATAGATAAGAGAAGAACACATTATTCATAAATAGGACTGAGTGTAGGAATTAAAACCCTAAATGGATGTGGGCTTCATGGATTTCTTACAGCTTTCCAACTAAAGGATTATATTTTTCATCAGAAAATCATTGACTTAAAAGATGTAAACCAAAACAAAGAAGATGGTGAAAATAAGCCAAGGGTTGCGTGTTACTGCAACTTTCCTTTCACAAAAGTTTAGCCACATCATCTTGAAGCTCAAAACTAGATTTATTCAAGAATTAATAAAATAAAAACAAAGGGAAGGTTAAACAGTAAACAAGAATGCAATGCATCTAACTAAATCCTACCTATCCTACCCTAAAATAATTAGTACATGGTTGGGACATATGAAATGGAACTTCCAATGCAGCCATAGAAGCTACTCCCAACCTTTGGATCAAAGGATGTGGTCATGTAGAATCAAAACAAAAATTAGTGCAGTGAAAAGGACATACCATGCAAACATGTGCACTGACATGCAAAATAAGAAGTGCAATCAAAACGGTGTATCACACTCAACTTCTCTTTCAAACAACAGACTCCACAACAACAATAATCACTAGGCTTATGGCCATACAAGACTCGACGAAGTGAATGCAATTATAGGCCATGAGACATGGGTCTAGACCGAAAAGAATCTTCTAATGAGTCCAAGATAAGATCATGGAAACAACCTTTAGGGAAACTTAGATAAGAAAGACTGAGGAAAGAATGATCCATGTCATAAGTGACATTAACGGGCTAACCACAATCCATGTTGTCATGTGAGTGAAATCCATTGATGGATGATGTAAAATATTCATCAAGATCCTTCTATGCTTCCACATCACATATTAGAGATTTGCTTGAGGTGGGATGTAGAGGTGGAAGTTTATTATTCAAATTAAAATTTCTTCCCTGAGGGTTGAAATTTTTTATGTGAAGAAAATAAGCATCCCTCAGGAGAGAGATGACATCCCATGTGATGACGTCAGTGAAAAAATGGTGCAAAAGAATCATGTACTGACCAAAATCACGAACATTGTCATGGTGACATGAACCTGAAATAACCATCAGTGTAGGTTGAAGTGTCCTACTCACCTAAATTAACTCTGGATTTTGAGAAAACACTGTCAACTACTTATCAAAACAAGAATCATTATGCAGATTATGGGATTCAAAAATTTTTGGTTGATCAAATAGATTTTCGAGGTTACCACAAAAATCCTCAATGATAATCATGTCATATTCTTGATCAAAAGAGTTATACCTAAGAGAAAATCTTCTATGATCGCATCAGACTCCAATTGGAATTCTTGGAAATCTAAATCTTCATGTAGAAATGAAGGTTCATCCATGTTACTTGAACAACCATTCTCATATAATTCATATAAAAGGAAATCATCAGGGTCATGGCTTTCCAAGGGTTCAATGTGATTAACAAGCAAAATATTGACTGGTGAGGTATCAATATTCGAAGATGGTTGATTGATAAGACTGAATCACCATCAGGTGAAATATGTGAAAGAGAAATTAATTCTTCATTATCAAATTGATCTTCTGATTTATTGATTGGTTGATATACAACATACAAAACATCAAAAGGAGGAGCACATGGGACAAAAATCATATCTGGTTCTTCCTCGAGATGCTGAAATTATTCTTTATCGGAGAGACATGAAGATTCTAATTCAAAATATTTCCTTGACATCCTGACAAAGAAACAAAATTTCTCATCTAAGAATTGCCAGTCCACATCCTTGTCCGGGAATTTGTAACAAAGATGTAGGAATCAGTCAGCAACATGTTCAAGAGATTCATTCAATTCCATTCTAAGTTGATCAATCTCATCAATAACATATTGATACTCATATTTTTCGAAAACATGACGAATCTTGTTAACAAATTGTTTAAAATATGAGATAGAAGTAGTAGGTAAATAATAGCACCATTACATTGCATGACCATCCAATGTAAGGGTAAATAACTGTGTGAGGATTTCTTCAAAATAAATGCAATCGAAAAACAAAATTGAATGAATTAAATTACATAATCAAGGATGGTTGTTGTACCCTTGCCATGAAATTTAAAATGTGACAAGTTATGTAAAAAGTCCATGGGGATTGAGAAATCTAAAGCTTTGCAAAAACACCTCAAGATTATGATTAGGGATGAAGCCATTGAGGTTAATATAGTTAAACAAACTTCACAGGCTCATCTTGTCATTTATCCCTCCTTCAAGTGCCAACAATGTTGATGGTACTGGATGTTGGCAACATTGTAAGGGGATCTCTCTGATGTGAAATCACAATTATACCTCACACAATTTGGTGTAGGAGTCACCTTTAGTCATACAGTTCGACCACCATTGGAAATGTTTCAAAGATATGCCTTGTTTACAACCACACACAAGAGAATGCAACACCTCTTTTGGGTAGCAAGAGTGTGAGCCTGTGAGACAACCAATGCATGGTGTATGAGGGAGACTTCCACAACTGACAAGGAAAATGAGTCACTAGTTAGAAAAGTGATAGTACTATCCTAAAGGGGGGCCAAGGAAGGAAGAGAAAGACTTGTTGATTACCTAGATATTAGTCCACATAATAAACAAGAATCATTAAAGCATAACAACAATCATTCAATAAGAGCCATATCTAAGAAATGAATTAGTTCATTAACTTAGTATGTAATTAAAGCAACACATAACATAAACATAACTAAGATAGTCCAACTATATCTATGATACATGCATGAAGAAGTGTTGACTAATTGAGCTTCTAATTAAGAATGAAAGATCTCAGGTACATTGCTACATAGATGAAACACCATACCCAATAGTGGAACATGAAGCCACAAATTGATTCTCCAAAGAATGATCTATCTCCTATGTACTACAAGAGAAGCCAAGGAAACACTCTAAGAATCCAAGCCCTTAGCTTGAGCTATGAGGAGCTATTTATAACAAATAACAATGATCTTTGAGCTTCCTCATGACTCTTTGACTTCTATGACTATTCATATTTTATTCATGACTCATTATATTCCATATGTGACTATTCACATTCCACATATGTCCCTTGGACTTCATTACATACCATTTATTACATAAGACAAATTACATATGAGACGATGGCCTAATAAGACAAAAATGATAATGAAACATGCTCATAAAATTGATAAATAGTTTTTCTTCCTCATGGAGTTCATTTGTAATGTAAGTGTGACATGCTCTGAACTCTGTTGAGATGGATTTTACCCTAACTAGCAAGTTTCCTATGTAGTGCATCTTCAACTCTAGTGCTTTTGTCAATATGCTCTTGCAGCTTGACTGTACATTATTCTATAGCCATGAAATTTTCATATGGGATTTAACTAGTGTGATTAAGTACTATAGAATAATGTCCTTGGTGACCTCCAAACCTTCATGTTATGTTAACTATTTGATCTACTCAATGTATTTCCTTATCTCCTAGAAGATGACTTCTTTGCCTTTGATTGCTTGAATTTTTCCTATTGCAGTCATCCCATGCTTTTGTGTTAGAGACTCAAAACAATTATTCAGTCGATTATAGGCATCAATAATACTAATATTTTGTTCTCTAGGATACATTTAGTTCTTATGGTGGAGTCTCAGTTGGACTCTATCCATTTTGACGGTAATCATGTTTTTCTTCTCCAAAAGTTGTGGAGCATCTAGATACTTGGAAGTCCACTCCTGAATAGGGTCAACTACTCTGTTTGCTACTTTCAGGAGTTTTACCACTTCCGGTTCTTTCTTCTGGATGCCAACAAGAGGAGCCACCACCTATTGTATAAGTATCATCTCATCATATAACTATGCCATGGTGTCCTCCATTGGCCCTAGTTCTTCCTACATGGTTTCCTACCATTCTACGATGTTGAAACTCTATGATGACAACCGTTGATTCTTTAATGCAATATGTTCCACACGTTTCTTTATCAGAACAAGTTTTCTCATTATCCTAGAATTCTCACTCAGAAGATATTCAGAGTTATCCTATGTTTCTATGGTGAAAGCAACATTTGCCGCTATGACTACCCTAGGATTCCTTCTGGTGTTGGAAGTTATCACCTTCTCTATAGAAATTGAGACTAGATTCTTAGGATATTTCAGATCGTATCTACACCTCTGTTGCATAATCCATCCATGACTTTTTCTTTCTATGGAGGTGTGATCCCCATTTCTCCAAATAGATGATGACCACCTGTGAGAGGAGGTTCCTTTGGAGAACCTGGCTCACCATCCATGGGTTGAATGGTATTTTCTTCCTCAAACTCTTCTTCTTCTATCTCTTGAGTCAATTGTTCTTCTTCCAATATTTTTGTTACTTATTCCTCCTAGGACTACCTTTGTTGTTCTTATTCTATCATTCTCCTCTCCTCTTCTTCTTCTTGTTTCTTTTGAAGCAACTCATCTTCCTTCCTCTTCTCCTCTTCTTCTTCTACTTCTATCCTCTCATGTTCTTCTTGAATAGATCCTATTCTTATATGATCAACTTTCCACTTCTTGTTGCTCTCGCCTGTCGAATCATATCTAAGCCTCTTCTTGGGAGCTACTTTTCTTTCCTGAGGGGTTATCCGTTCTTCCTCCTGCACTTGTAAGTCTTGAGCTGGTGGATCTTGGGGTGAACTAGTTTCCATCCTTGTATGTGCCTTCATGTTTTCATTATACCATTTCTTTACCTTCTCATATTCTACTATAGATATTGAAGAATATCATGTACTATGACCAGTCCTTTCACAATGTTTCCTGCACACTCTCTTGCGATCATATCCATGAAACTAGTTAATGGCAAAGTGAAATAATTCTAGCTCTTGTATTTTTTTTGTTTTCTTGTTGGGTTGTGTTATATTCTTTCCATGACTAACCTACGTAGTGAACCGGGGGGGTTAGAGGGGGGGCGGAGCCCTCCCTTTGCCGCGCCGATTGTGCAGTGGGGGGGTCACAGGGGGGGCGGCAGGCCCCCTTGTCCAGGGGGTTTGAGGGGGGTGGGTAGCCCCCCTCTACAGGGTTCGGGGCAGCGCCCCAAGAAAAAAAATTTTGGACCCTATATTAGGTTGGGCGAACCTACCTATGCTTTTCGGTCCACAGTTTTGGACGCGATGGTTTTCGGTCAATGGTATTGGATGCTTCGGCATGTATAAATATGTATTGTAACATTGAAATGAATATAATGAAAAATCAAGCTGGTAGTCTCGGTTTTGAGATCCAGTGGGAAATCTCTATGTATATGTGTTTTATGTGTTATGCTCTCGCATTTTTATTTTTCCTGTGATTTAGAATTTGAATGCATTTAATTTCTATACAGGGTTAAAACCTACAACCCGAGGATTCGTGCTTGTGCTTTGCCAGATTTTGTCTCCAGCCTCGAATTGGTTTGGACTCGGTCTCATTTTCTGCTCGAAACTTCTCCAGGAATGCCGTGTTATACTTCTTCTCTTCTGCTGGAAAATGATATATTTGCCTTAGATCTTCGGCTCGAAAAGAACCGAAAATCCTCCCATCTATAGTGCTGAACGTTCTGTTGGTAATTGGGATCTCTTGAATTGCCCACCTTACCACGTCCGTATATGGGAGAATTTGCTCCCGGGCCGCTATTCTTTGAAGAAAGGAATTGGCCAAGTCTTTTAGATTAGCCTCAGATTTGCTAGTACTGTCACATGAGACTTGTATTCCCGTCACCCTCGGCTCTTCAGCTTCAATCAAGTTATATGTTCCTTGCCAAGTGGCTTTGGTAAGTCCTGGGCATGTAGTGTCCGATATAAGCCCTTTCTTTTTACTGCCTGGATCAACAACAGATTGCCTTGCGGCTGGCGAAGTGGAAGGCATTGTAGTCTTTTTGGACTTCTTTCCCATTCCACTCAAATCTGTCTCTGCGGGAGAATTCTGCACAGAGAGAACGATAGGCGTAATACAAGAAAAAATAACATGCATCGAATAGACTGAGGTATATATGTCTTGATAAATTCATGGTGATTGATTGACTTAAGATGGCTTCGGATCAAATCTGTGAATAGATCGCAAGCTTGTTGTTTTCATTAAATGGCCGTTAAGGCCTATCAATCTCATTAATACCAGTCGCTTCGGTTAATGGCCGAATGATTTATTTGAAGCATGCCTTGGGTGATTTGGCGGTTGAACACAGATGAGCGGCTTTTCGAAAGATAGTGCCTTAATTACGAATAAATCGTATTAAACTACCTTTATGGTTTTACTTTGAAAACTGTGCTTATGCCCTTTTCGCAATCGGGCGTCGGGAAAATCATAAGTCATTGCTTTGGTTCCATTTGGAATCCCCGATCGCCGATAGCGATATCGCATCGCATCGGGGCGAGAGGGAGCTTATTTGCATTTAGGCATTATCGTTGATTGCCGATATCACATCGTATCAGAGCAAAGGGTCCTTAATTGTGTTACTTTATGTTTCACCGATACCCGATAGCGATTTTGCATCAGAGCAAATCAAAATGTCCTCAAGTTGTGTTCCCTTTGTCATTGTGATATGAGATCTTGCGGTCGCTTTATCGCAATGAGAAAAGATAAATCGTTTTACGTTAATATTTTTTGATTGGTTTATTGCAAAGGCCCTTGGTGATGTTTTCTTCTATTTCTTTGGGCCTTTTAGAGTAGAATTTAAATTGATACCAATTAAAAACAAAAATTAAAAAGGGACCCATTTCATATTATGTTTTTGGAATAATAATGATATGAAATGGGGGGTTGTTGTAGGGCACAACAGAGACCTAAAACAATTAGGAGTGTAACTCCTGATTGTGATCAAAACAACCTTATCTAGGAATTAAAGACTCATTTTGACACCTATAACTCCATGAATTTGAATTTGATAGTGCTCATAACCCTCCAACTGGCCCTTGATGACTCATCTTTTTAATGTTCCTAAAAACTAGGAGACTGTTCCTTGCTCTGTTCTGGCTGAAAAATAAGTCTTGGGACAGAGCTCATATCTTCTCATAAAAACTATATTTTGAGAAACGGAAGGAGGATTTTGTGAGACAATCCGTGTTGAATAAAAATCTCTCTTGGTTTTTTGAAACCCCTTTCCTCCCGCCTAGAAAGTGTCTTTGAAAAATAGGTGTAAAGCAAGTGTGACAAATTGCACCTACAATAGTTTCATAGCATAAGTTTAACCATGAATTTATCCCACCTCATAATGAATTTGAAGAAACTAAAATACTTTTTTGTAGTTTATTATCTTAGGAAGAAAATCCTCTTTCAGTTTTCAAAATTGAGTTCTCAGCTGCGCAGGGATCTCCTTGGAAGTTGACTGCTAGAAACAAGGAGACAGAGTTCCTCCTTTTTAGAGTTTCATCCTTATGCTTGTCTTTGAATACTTATGCTGACCATGTTGTCTCTTTTAATCACATACATGCATTAAATTAACCATAGACCCTACTCAAATACTTTTGCTAAGACAAATATCTCCTTTAATGCTGCTTGATGTCTCATGAACAATACTAGCTATGAAGTAATGACCATTTTCATAACATAGAGTTTGGAGTTCATGGATGTCCTCCCCTCACTTGATTTGCCTTTTCTAGACACTTATACTTCATGAATTCACCTTTTCAAACAATCCTCTTCAAAAAAGATTTCATTTTGTCTTTCAAAAATGGTCCATCAAATCACAATATGCAGCTACAACAGTTTCGTAGCGCGCTACGAAACTGCTGTGCATTAGGCATCACCTACAGTAGTTTCGTAGCGCGCTACGAAATGGATGTGTAATTACAAAACACAATTTTAAAACCAAAATTTAACCTTTTGAGCTTCTTTATCTTGTAATGACTCCTCCATATGACATGAGGCTATTCAAAACTAAATAACTTGACACCATTCTTCAAGGTAAACTTCAAAAGGTAGTCTATATCAAAATTTAGGATTACCTTACTTGCCATGTGATTTTCCTTAGTTAAGAATGTCCTTCATGTTGGATTAGTTGTGTTTTCAGATCTTCAATTTGCCTTTTCAATTACATGTTTCCTTGCCCTTTCCTTGAATTGGGCAATCTCAAGGTTGGTAGACATCAATTTCCTTTTTGACTTCCTCAAAGCTACATTCTTCTTCTTGAGTGCTAACTGCCTTGCTTGAGTTTAAATGGAAAACTCTGATGTATGCTAACCCTTAGCTTGCCAAGTGCTTCTTATGCAAGAAAGGAATACGAAAGTGACCAAGACCAATTCTTCCTTACCTTGTTCCTTTTCTTTGAAATTTGTTTAGTGATAACACCACCATCCAAGGAATTTGAAGGCCCTTCATTTATTAGATAAATAGTAGTATCAACAGCATCTGCCCAAAATTGTAAAGGCAATCCTACATGCAATCTCATGCACCTTGCATGCTCTATGATTATCCTGTTCATCCTTTCTAAAAGTAGTTACGCAACCTTCACCTCCCAACTGCCCTGTTGAAATCAGATTTTTCTTCTGATCTGGAACATGCCTTACCTCCTTCAATAGCCATTGATTTCCATTATGTTGTTTTATGAAAACTGTACCCAGTCCAATGATTTTACAAGGTTTATCATCACCCAATTGAACCTGTCCAAAATCTCCTTGAACATAATCATGAAAATGTTTCTTATTAGGTGTGGCATGGAATGAGGCCCTTGAATCTACCACATATGCATCAATAATATTTTCTAATGAAAGAATCAAAGCATATTGCAACACATCACCTGTTACATTTGCTTCATGATTAGTTTCTTGTTGCGCGTCTCCTTCTTTTCCCTTCTAAGACTTGTAATCTTTCTTCAGGTGTCCTTTCTTCTCGCATTTCTAGCATACTATCCCCGATTTGGACTTGGATCTGCCTTTTCTTGACTTACTGCGATATCCTGGGCTCTTTCCTCTTTCCAATTTCCTCGCCTTAGTCTTTGCAATCAAAGCATTACCTGATGTCTCACCAGAGCTTTTCCATCACATTTCCTCACTAAGGATTACCTCGACAACATCATCAAACTTTAAAGTACTAGATCCAAAGATAGAGTTACTAATGGCCATAACTAAACCATTCCAACTTTTTGGAAATGAGCATAGAAATAACAGAGCCCTAACTTCATCATCAAAAGTTACCCCTAGAGAACTTAACTAACTTGTAACTGTACTAAAATCATTTAAATGGTCTGCAATAGATCCACCTTCTGACATCTTCATATTAAATAAACGCTTCATAAGAAATACCTTATTTGAGGATGAGGGTTTTTCATATAGTTTGGCCAATGTCGACATTAAACCCTCTCTTGTCGTTTCCTTTGAAATTTTAAACGCTACCGATGCCGTTAGGCATAGCCGTATTGTTCCAAGTGACTTTCTGTCGAGAACATTCCATTCTATGTCTGTCATACTCGTTGGCTTCTTTGTCTTTCCACTCAATGGTAGGTAAAAATCTCTCTAATACAAATAATATTCCATCTGCATCTTCCACAGCTGGTAGTTTTGGCCGTTGAATTTTTCGACCCTAAACCTACCTTCTTCCACCATTTCTCCCACTCAAACCAGGAACCCTTCTCTCCTGTGAATTTATCAACTAAATAGACCTTCAGCTTTGATACGAGTTGTTAGAAAATTATATATTATAGAGCAATGGAACATATAAAATATTGTAGAAATATAAACGCAAAAAATGCATAAAACAAGAGAGACACAGATATATGTGGTTCACCCAGTTTGGGCTACGTCCACGGAGAAATAGCCAGTCCTTCTTTTTTATATTATCCAGCAAACTAAAGAGCTACAACCTACAACAAATTCGCTGTAACTCCCTCTTCGCTCTCAATCTCCTCTCTCTTCCTCACTTAGAATACAGATCTACATAGACGTAATACAATTCCCTCATATATAGTGAGGGGTTGCCTTCTAGTGAAAAAAACCCTAAACTAAACATAACTTTTACCGTTAGATCATTCGCTTAATGAACAGCCCAGATTGACCAAAAATTACTAGATTTTTACAAGGAAATTTTACATATGTTTTTAGCTCCGAGGGCACTAGCCCTGAACCCCCGTTGGGGGACCACTGGCCCCCGGACCCCCTATCTGGGGGTGATCGATCCCCACGAACCCCCGCAGGGGGGACAAGTCCCCCCCGCACCCCCCTGCATGGAGGTGTGTACAATCTTCCTGGGGTATACATCTGGCTGAAACCTTTGAATGAATGCAATAAGAAACTCTCAACACATAAATAACCTATGTAGAAGTCATATGCAAGTAATTTCAAGTGGGTATGAATTCAAAGACCCAATAAAAACCCAAATGAGGGAGACAACATACATAATTTGAATCAGAGGCGATACCATTTTTTGTTGTTGTTAGTCTCCTACTTTGATTCCTATAAATTCACCCACCTCATTTCTTTCCCAGATTCTACATTGTCACTACACCCATTTTATAAATCAAAAGACTACTTCAAACATTACCTGTCCACCAAAAAAAAATCCTCAAAAGTACACCTTTCATTCAGACAACATTTTCAGGTACTTTCGAGCTAATAAGTAACCCAAAACTCTTACCTTCAACCCAAAACCCTAACCCTAATTCAATACAAGCAAAAAATTCTATGATGGGCTTTGACTATGATTATCCACCCTTTCATACTCAACAAACATTATGGAATCCCATATCCCTCAAAACTTGAACGAACATGTGGCCTTCCTAGCATGGTTTATCCCAACTAACTAGGGTTGGGTGCATATTCAATGGTGTACATAATTCCCCACATGCCAAGAGATGGTATCGATCTATAATATGCCCCAATAATTGGAATAATTTGTGCATTTTAATCTCATATTTATGCAATAAAAATACCTAAATAGGTGTATGTACCCACCTACTACTATTGAACATGAAAATGTATAGTAGTCTTCTATCTCTCTTTCAAGAATGAAGACAAGTTTATGATGCTTTGAAACAAATGGTTACTTTCATATCCCAAGGCAACTAAGCATGCAATAACATACATAAACATGGTAAGGCTAACTCATTTCCTATATGTTTATTGTATAGAAACTTGTTATAAAAATTTCATAGATTTATAGTCAGATTCAAGTACACAAAGTGTGCTTAGGTAGAATAATTTGTTTTCCACTTTTTAGTAACTAATTAGCCCTTGTTAATGTTGACAAAACATATGTTGGAAACTTTGCAGTTGAGGTGGTTGTTGGAGGTGCCATTGGGTAAGGATAATAAAACAATGAAGGTTTTGCATCATATATAAATTCAATCATTGGGGTCTTTAAGTCATAGTTAAGCCCAATAAGGAAAGTTGGTGCAAAAGACAAGCTCAAAAAGTAGATAAGTAGATACAAATACCAAAATTGTGTGAAGACTACCATTCCAATAACAATAGATATTCTATAATTCTTAGACCTGGAAAGTATTTAAATAGTTACATTCTTGCCACCTGCATCTAAAATACCAAAAACCAAAATTGCACCCATCTTACTCATGGTATCCTCATGCTTAACTAGAATTATTTTCTCGAGTTGATGCCTGAAATAATGTCAAGAAAACATTAAATTTTGGTGAATATTGAAATAAATGTATATACCAATATTTTGAAAACAATTTGGCAAGCGATGGAAATATGTGTAGACATTGCAATTAGTTGGTGTTTCATCTTTTTTCAATCCCCAAATCTTCTTTGTGCATTTTTTATTGGTTTTGAAATATATAAAATGTTTTTTGCATTAACAAAAAGTTGTTCCAAATTAGAGTAGGAATTTGGACATATGCTTTGCTGATAATACCTGACAGTAATCTTTATTTGATTTTTCTTCATCCCCACACACATATGCAAAATATTCTGCAACTTTTTGGTTTAACCCCTAGCTACTACCTGATTACAGTTGGTTTAATGGGTTTCTCCACGATTTTTTCCTAGTCATTTCCAAAATAATGCACACATATGCATATCATCTTTGTAGAAACCTACACCATGATTAAAACATATAAAAGTATCTACTGCAAATATAAAAAAATGATCATTTTTTAGCACAAAAATTTGCTACATCATAATTTAAAAAATTCAAAATAGAAAACTCGTAGAGGACTACCTTTGTTGAACCGAAAAGATCAAGTATATTTATAAAAAAATTTACTAAATTTCAACCAATAAAGGGATTAAAACTAGAGAGTCATTGATAGGTTCATTCAACTATATCCTCGGATATTATGGCTATCCAATCTTAATCAATGAGGTCCTTCTTATTCTTTATAAGGACCTAAGCATAGTGAGGCAAAGGAAAAAAACAGTTATACACTTGTTGTCTAAAATCATTGAAAATTATGCGTTTTTAATAATGTCTTCATGAATCATGGAATCCACAAACCCTTCTCCTCTCTTGATTTCTAGTGGATTTTACAAAGTGAACCATTTTATGTAACTACCATTTTTTATCTTCACAATCACTTTTTCTATGTTGTAAATGCTTGACATACCAATAGGTACACCAAAGCTTCCAACAATATTGTTATTGAGAAAACGTTTCTTTATTCAAAAATTGAACCATCCATCAAATATACTTTACTTTCTTTCTTCAAATAAAAATACTTGTCTACATTTTTGGAATTTAAACCTAGAAGTACGATACAAAGAAGTGGGTACGCACTTCCAAAACAGAAATGCAACAGAAATGTGACCACCAAGAAATTGGAAATAGGGAAACATGATATAATATATATATAATAAGTGATATATATAAAATATTATATAAATATATATATAGATAGTAGGTGTAACCCCTTACGAAATTACCTGCATACAAATTCTAAAATGCAGAAAATAAACAATGCGAGATAATAGCACATAAAACACATATACCAAGAGATTTTCCCCTAGATCCCAAAACCAGGACTGCCAACTTGACTTTTCATTATGTTCCTTTCAATGTTACAATACATATTTATACATGTCGAAGCATCCAATACCATGGACCGAAAACCATCGCATCCAAAAAACATGTGCAGAAATCATGCACAAAACCATAGGTGGGTCTGCCCAACCTAACATAGGGTCCAAAACCAAATAAAGTGGGGTTATGGGTGCCCTTCAAACCCCCTGTTAACTACGTGGAAAGAATATAACACAACCCAAAATTCTCCCACTTGTTGTTTTCTTTCCACATGGGGCCACAAGAGAGCTTAGTCATTTTCCCAGCCCTGAAATGTCCATTGTCTCTCTACACCAAGAGAACTTCTCAAAGCTCATAGATTTTGTCAATGCCTCTGCAGTATTCTTCAAAATGTCCACCTTTACTAGCAACACCTTTTTGTCTTCTATCATATCTCTCACAAAGTGATATTGAACATCAATGTGCTCTATCTTTGAATGATATGCAGGGTTCTTTGCCAAGAAAATTGCACTTTGGCTATCATAGTCTATCCTTATAGCTTCCTCACTAACCCCATACATGAACACAATCTCTGCAACCAAACTGCTTCCTTGCTTGCATGAGTGGTTGCCATGTATTCTACCTCTGTAGTTGATAGTGCCACTACAGATTGTTTCTTACTCATCCAACTGACTGCACCTCCAAATAGGTTAAACACATACCCACTTGTAGATCTTCTCTGATCCAGATCTCCAGCCCAGTCTGCATCAACAAAGCCACGAATATCCAACACTCTGTCCAATCCTGGTCTTCCGTGGTAGCACAAACCATAATCACTAGTGCCACGCAAATACCTG
>APFE030850827.1:60898-71449 GCA_000404065.3 Pinus taeda | reverse complement strand
ACCAGAGCTTCCTCTTTGCCCGATCTCTTTTAATTTCCATGTCCAAAATATAGTTTGCAGCACCAAGATCTTTCATGTTGAATTTGGAGGAAAATTGAGTCTTCAAATCCTGGATAATTTCTTTGTCATTTCCAACCAGCAACATATCATCCACATACAAGACCAAATAAATAACACAGTCACCAATTAATTTAAAATACACATAGTGATATGCTTTTCTTCTAGTGAGGCCAAATCCCCGTATAAATGTATCAAATTTCTGATACTACATCCTTGGTGACTATTTTAACCCATACAAAGACTTCTTTAACTTGCATATCAATTCTTTCTTACCCTTCACTGCAAATCCTTCAAGTTGGTTCAAGTAGATTCCTCTTCCAGATCCCCTTGAAGAAATGTTGTCTTCACATCCATTTGTTCTACCTCAAAATCAAAAGCAGTAGCAACAGATAAAAGTAATCTAATAGAAGTTACCTTGGCAACAGAAGAAAAAATATCACCAAAATCAATTCCTAGCACCTGGGAATAACCTTTTGCTACCAATTGAGCTTTGCATTTCTCCACTTTTCCTTCTAGATTTGTCTTCTTTTTCAACACCCATTTGTTGCCAATGGTTTTCCTTCTAGCCAGAAAATCCACCAGATCCCAAGCCTCATTTTTGTGCAAAGATGCCATTTCATCAACCATGGCCTCTTTCTAGAGTTTTCCATCCTATGAATCTACCACTTCCTTCACAGTTCTGGGATCATTGTGAGTAATAGATAAAGCAAAATTTGAACAGAAAGTAGATGGACTATACCTTTCAGGTTGCCTTCTTTCTCAAACTGATCTTCTCATAGCTAGAGTTTTTGGCTCTTCATCTTCTGATTCCTCCTATGTTGTAGAGTCTGATTCTTCCTCCTTTAGATCAAACTCTATCTTCTCAAGTTACTTTCATTGGACTTCATGTTTAATAACATCTTTCACCTTTCTGAATACCACATCTCAGCTATACACAACCTTCCATGTGACTGGGTTCCCAATCTTATAACCCTTTAAACCATCCTTATACCCAATAAAGATGCAATTTTCAGATTTACTATCCAACTTGGTTTGTTTCTCTTTTGAAACATGTACATATGCATCACATCCAAATACCCTCAAATGTGAAAGAGAGGGTTTCTTACCAGTCCATACCTCTTGTGGAGTCTTATCCTCCAATGCTGATGAAGGTGACCTATTGACCAGGTAACATGTAGTGTCCATCGCCTCTGCCTAGAATTCTTGTCCTAACCTGGAACCACTGAGCATACTTCTTGCCCTTTCCATCAACATCTTATTCATTCTTTCTACAACTCCATTTTTCTGAGGTGTATATGGACTAGTCTTCTGCCATGTTATACCACACTTCTTACAAAATTCTTCAAATTCCTTACTGTGAAACTCTCCACTGTTATCTGTCCTTAGCACCTTGATCTTCTTCTCTGTCTAGTTTTCCACTAGATCCTTAAATTCTTTAAACCTGTCAAAGAGTTTAGATTTCTTCTTAAGGAAATATATCCATGTATTCCTTGAGAAGTCATCTATAAATGACACATAGTACACTGACTTACCCAGTGATGGAACCTTCACAGGTCCAAACACATCACTGTGCACAAGTTCTAATATATGTTTTTCCCTCATACTACTAGAGGGGAAACTCACCCGATTTTGCTTCCCATATACACAATTTTCATAGAAATCAAAATCCAGAGAGCTATTACTCATACCTTCTACCATACCTTTACCATGAAGTATCTGAAGGCCCTTTTCTCTAATATGTCCTAGCCTTTGATGCCACAGCATGGTCTTCTCTCCAGAGACCACTAGATTTTCTACTCCACTTTCAGGAACCACATAATTATTGCACCCATCAATAATAGTGCTACCTTGTAGCTTGTACAAAGTTCCAATCCAAAATCCCCGCATCAATACCAGTGCTCCTCGAGCCATCTTGCAGGTATCCTTCTCGAACACTTTTTTTACACCTGCATCATCCAGCTTGCTGATAGAAATCAGATTTCTGGCTAATGCAGGAATATGTAGAACACCTGGAAGTGTTCTAACCCTTCCACCTTGAAACTTCAACTTTACTTTTCCACGAACAATGATTCTATCCTTTCTGTCATCCCCCAAGAAGACATCACCACCATCATATTTCTCATACTCACAGAACCACTCTCTATGGGGAGTGAAGTCAAAGGATGCACCTAAGTCAATCAACCATGCCTCATGATCTACAAGTGTACTTGAAGAAGCCAAGTACACATACCCACTTTCATCTGAGGTGGTTTTTGCCTCTGCAGAAGGAGCCTTATCAGATCCCTTTCCTTTGTTAAGAGCTTTAGATTTACAATCCCTTTTGTAGTGCCCTTCCTTTCCACATTTCAATCACACCACCTTTACAGGTTTTCCTAGAGATTTAGATCTCCCTTTAGATTTAGATCTCCCACTCGATGACTTATTTTTGTTTCTATTCTAGGCCCACCCTCGTATAGACAAGGCATCACCATTTTGGCTCTCCATATTTTTCCGTCTCATCTCCTCCGTCAGCAAGGATGAGACTATTTCATCAAAATGCAAGGCAATTACATTGCTACCTATTGCAATAACTAGGCTATCCCACGAATCTGGTAGAGAACACAACAAACTGATGCACTTATCTTCATCTAAAATTTTAATATCAACAGATGCTAACTGACTTGCCACGGTATTAAATGCATTTAGATGCTCTGTCACCGAGTCTCCATCTTTCATCCTCAATTTATATAGTTTTTTTCCGTAGGAACAGTTTATTCACCAGAGACTTAAATTGATACAAAGTATTTAACATGTCCCACAAAGCCTTCACTGTAGCTTCCCTTGATACATTCAGCAATATTGAATTTGAGACACACAATCGTATTGTGCTCTTTGCCTTCCAATCCAACTTCTTCCATTCTTCATCAGACACTCCCGTTGTTTTAGTACCCGGATCTACCGTGATCCACTGGTCTTTATCCACTAACAGATCCTCCATCTTGAGTTTCCACAACTCAAAACTTTGACCATTAAATTTCTCAATCTCTATCTTTCCATTACTCGCCATATTCTTTCACCACCAGAATCGATCTTGTAGATCTCCCACTAAACAGGGTCTATCACAGGCCTAAGCGAAACCCCTCAGCAAGAAATCCATCCCCTTGAAGCCAAAACAACGCTGATACCAAATGTAGGTTTTAACCCCATATAGAAATTACCTGCATACGAATTTTAAAATACAGAAAATAAACAATGTGAGATCATAACACATGAAACACATATACACAGAGATTTTCCCCTTGATCCTGAAACCGGGACCACCAGCTTGATTTTTCATTGTGTTCCTTTCAATGTTACAATACGTATTTATACATGTCGAAGCATCCAATACCATGGACCGAAAACTATCGCGTCCAAAAAACATGTGCGAAAATCATGCACAAAACCATAGGTGGGTCCGCCCATCCTAACATAGGGTCCAAAACCAAAATTTTCCGGGGCGCCCCGGACCCCATAAAGTGGGGTTATGGGTGCCCTTCAAACCCCCTATTAACTACGTGGAAAGAATATAACACAACCCAACATATACACACACACACACATATATATGTGTGTATATGTGTGTGTATATATATATATATATATATATGGCTACTTTATAAAATAGCACATTATAGTCAATTGAATTAAGCTTAGGTGTTTGGGTAGAATCATTTTGATCCTTCCCACCTAGGTTCAAGTCTCATAAGTTGAAATGTTTAAGCTCTATAATAGAATAACCATGTGGCGCTCTTAAGTGAGTATATATTGTGTGTTGGCCAGGTACCAACAACCTCTCTCTTTCCTTCAATTTGTATCCGTAATGCCCCAAAAATAGTGCACCATATTGGAACTTGGAAAGAATGCATTGTGAATAAATGAGTAAGAACATTTAAATAATGTAAATGACAAGTAATGTTCCACCATCACTTATATTGGGATCCTCATCATTAGTACCACCCTTTTCCTCTAACTCAATCCTTGAGGGACCTCAATCAACACCACCCAATTTTGATGAAACTACATAATTCAAGCTTTAAAATATGGTAGGAAATGTTTTGCATGCCTAATCAATTATTTTGGTTTTGAGAAGGGTACATTCTTGCTAAGGCCATGAGAGAGGAATCCAACAATGAATATCACCAACTTAGAGGTACATAAAGGACTTGGATCTCTTGATTTATTGTCAATCTCATACCATCATACATGATAAAATCTAATAAACATATTGCAATCCTACCAATCCTGAAAACCATTAACTCTGTTGAACTTTGAATGGAATATGAAATTCTACTTTCTCCATGAAGTCTCATGAGGTTGGAACCACCCTAAAAAATCCTAAAACAATTAATGGTAATGTTTAAAATTTAAGGGTGAAACTATATTTTAAGGAAAAAAATACAAGTCTTAGAGGCTTCTATAAGTCTCATTAATTCATAACTAACCTCTAATTATGCATTAAAAAAAAAATTGTCGGTCCCAACAATCAAATTATGGTCAAATTTTACAATTTTGTTTTTGGAAATGCACTATAAGGAGATTGTAGCTGGCTTGAAATGGTTTCAATCCATACAAAAGGCATTTCCCACATGTTAAATGTGTTTTAGTCACATTTTAGCATTTCAATATGGAAACACAACCAGCACAATGGAGGGGTAGGTGTGTTTCCTGCAACATAAAATTTAAATAAAATGAAACAATCTTAACTAATCTACAACTCAAAATGTAATAGTATCACTTATCTAATTAAGGCAAACTATATTTATATATTTTGAAAATCTTACAATATATTTTGAAATAGAATTTTAAACTAACCTTATCTAATATTGTACACTAGTTTCTCAAATTTTCTATATTGAGAATTCTTACATGTTGTTCATTTCTAAAACTTCTAGTTCGAGAGTGATATGAAATTATACCAAAAATACCAATAAAAAAACCTAGAATTTTCAGCTCCCAAAGTTTTTCCAACATTTCTTTTCTAAGAAAAACCTTGTAGCAAACCTGTGGGCACCTCCCTGCATTTCAGAGATGATGCCAAAATCGTCAACACTAATTGTGGTTATTGATGAAGTATGAACATCAACTAGAGCATGCATTAGAAGCAACCATCCTAGGAGATTGACCCTGAGACCTCCCACATGAATCTTAAAGAATTCAACCAATAGAGTTGCCCACTAGGAAGTTCCCTTCCTTCACTTGTAAACAAACCTAATTCATTTCATTCCCCTTAAAATTTTTGCATTCAAAGTAGTTGGGGAATTTTTCAAGTCGAAGGGCATAACCAGCCATTCAAAAAGGCCTTCCTTAGATTTGAATATGGTCTTCCATTCATTTGTGGGCCATATTGGAACTTGGTGACAAACATACTTTATATAGATCTTGTTGAATACTTAGCCCCCTTGAGTTGGTCCAGAAGGTAATCAATCCATGGGATTGGATACTTGTTCTTAAAAGTAATGTTTTTTAGTGCACGATAATCAATCCAGAGCCTCTAAGTCCTATCCTTCTTCTGTACAAGTACAATCGAGCTCCCACAAGGTGCAGAACTTGGGCAGATGTGTCATTTTTGTAGAAAATCCTAGATTTTCTGCTTGATCCCTTCATTTTTTATAATGGAGTGGCGATATATCAGCATGTTGGATAGAGGTGCTCCGAGAGTTAAATTGATCGAATTCTTGTCTTGACAGTGCAAGGGTACCTCTATGGGTGAGGAGAAGATGTCCCTATATTCTTCGAGGACCTTATCCACCTACTTCTACTGTGTGGAGGAACCCTTCCCTGGGTGTTATACAAAATTTATACCTATGGATAAGTACATCTTCCCTAAGTGGGTAGTTACACTTAGAACAATAGAAGTAAAGATGTTTAACCTTTTCCTAAATTAGATAGATAAGGTAAAGGAACCTACTTGTGATCCTTCACTTTATTTGATCTCCTTTGTATTGCTCTCGTCGCTACCACTCACACTGAATTCGCTCAATTGGTACCTACCAACATAAACAGAAGATGACAACAATCAAAGCATATGATCTATATACTATAAATGTTGGGTCCCTATAATACTAGTGATTACCCCATTACTATTGTAGTTGTACCCCTTATTAATATTGTTGTGCCACTATTGTCCCCATATTGTTATTACTGTGCCCCATAAAATCCCTTTATTGTTATTTTTATGGCTTTATATTATTATTGTTAAGTCGGCTGGGTTATATTGTGACTCCTTAGACTCCTATATATATAAAGGAGGTTTTCTCATTTGTATCATCCAAGACTTGTTCATTTATGTAATGTAAAGGAGATTTCCCCCTCGAAGAGGCTAAATTCTAAGGCGATGATCTATCTTTTCTATCTTTCTTGAAGCTGGTTTCATAACATTTGGTATCAAAGGTTTGGATTTTAGGGTTTCGCTACTCCAAATAGGTCATTGTGGAATTTTCGCTATAACTTTTTTTCTGCGACGTTTCAGAAGCTAAAAAAAACATCCATTTGAGAAGAAATCGCGCTAAATCTCGGGTCCAAATTTAAAAACTTTTTGCGCTATATTTACGGAGATATGATCTGAGGAAGTTGGTCTTCTTGCAGACTCTTGAATTACATTCCAAACAAGTGACCTGGGGAAAATCGTCATAACTTTCTCTCTTAGCATCAGATTGAAATTTCATAAGAAGGTGCAGAAAGAGGACGGACTATAGTTTCTTGTATATATTTTTTAGAGCCAAAGGTTGAAACAGTGACTCGTGGTATGTCATACAAGTTTGCTCTACTAAACTAGTCTATAAATAGGTCACTGTAGGAGATTTTGCATAACTCTCTTTAGAGAATCCAATTTGGATCAGACTAGTGGCATTGGAAAGAGGACACAGAGGGATACTACAAGTTGCAATTTTAGAACTAGATGATCTGAAAGTACAGAGATACATCAGATGCAATATCAAGCTCCTACAAAGTGAAAAAAGGTGTGTAGATTCTTTTAAATTTTTGCTTAAGATTGGTTTGAAAATTTATTTTGAAGGAATTCAAAGGGCATAGTAGAGAATTATTATCGGTAACTGATGCCTCGAGGAAAGAAAATTCAAACACCTAGTAAGGAACCTAAAAGCTCTAGCATTACTCATGAAGAAGAGGAAGAAATGTTACATGATGTATCAAAATTACAAGAACAAGTGCAACAAATGTCACGTTCACAAAAGCTAACTGAAGCTAAGATAAATGGCGTGGAATCTAAGATAAATGGTGTGGAATCTAAGATAAAGGGCATGGAAGCTAAGATGGATGATTTGAAGATAGATTTGAAGATAGAGTTGAAGACAAACATGGCAGATTTGAAGGCAGATTTGACAATGTTTCTTCAAGAAATACTTACTAATGGTAAAAGGGGAGTAAAGGAAACTCATGATGAAAATAAAGGAAATTTTAATCATGATTTCATAGACTCTAATTTTGGATCGAAGATGCACCATATTCCAAAAATCGATATGAGGAAGTTTGATGACAAGGATCCCTCAACATGGATATTACAGATGGAGCAATTTTTCGATCTCAATAATGTGCAAAACACACAAAAGGTACGTATTGCAACTTTATGTTTGGAACCAAATCAGTTTGTATGGTATCAATGGCTTTTCTCTTGTAAACAATTTATCACTTGGGCAAATTTTACGGAAGAATTGATAGCACATTATGAGGATAAAAAAGCAACACTTTTCTTAGCCAATTGATAAGTCTCAAACAAAAGGGTTCAATAATGGAGCACATTGAAGAGTTCCAAAAATGGAACATAAGGGTAAAAAATATTCCAGAGGAGCATAGGATTGATGTGTTCATATGGTCTTTAAAGGATAATATCCAACATGATGTTCGCCTTTGGGAACCCGATTCATTAGGAAGGCATTCAGCGTAGCAAGAAAAATGGAAAGAAAAATTATGGCAACCAGGAAGCATACCACTCACAACTATAAAGATGGAAGTGTTGTTGCCACTAGTCTTCCACAACCTGTAAGGTTGACACCACAACAATTGGAAGAAAAAAGAGAAAAATGGCTTTGTTATAGTTTTGATAGCAAATACACTAAAGGACATAAATGTGCTGAGAAGAAATCATTCTACATTGATTGTGAAGAGGAAGACGAAAAGGAGCAAGAAAGGTCAAAAGAAGAGGATATACTCTAGGAGCAAAGCCTAGATGAATAACAAATGAATTCAACCATTTCTTGTAATGCATTGGTGGGAATTACCACTCCTCAAACCATCAAGATAGAAGGACAAATCAAGAAGAAAAAGGTAATAGTGTTGATTGATTCCGGAAGTACCCACAATTTTATTCATTGTAAGGTAGCAAAAGAATTGAATTGCTTTTTATATCCAGCACCAGAGTGTCAAGTGATGGTTGTAAATGGAGGAATGATAAATTGCTCTGGAAAGTGCATAATATCAAGCTATCCATGGGAGAATATGTATTGACTAGCCCAATGCTTTCCATTCCAATGGGAGGTGCTGATGTTGTACTTGGAGTCCAATGGCTACAATCCTTGGGTACAATAGCTTTTAATTTTCAAGAACTTTTCATGAAATTTTCTGTGGAAGGAAAGGAAGTTGAATTAAGGGGTATTTCAGGGAAACCATGAAATATAATCAGCTATAATGGCATGACAAAGCTTCTAAAAAAGGAGCAAAGAGGTGTAATTGCACAATTATGTTCGCTAGATGTTTCCACATTGGAATCATCTTCCAGATCTCTAAAAAGTCCTGGACAATCATTCCAAGGTATTTGAGACTCCCAAAGGTCTCCCACCTATGCGTGATCATGATCATACTATTCATCTGATTCCAGGAAGTGTTCCTCCAAACATCACGTCGTACAGATATCCCTATGTCCAAAAGAGTGAAATTGAACGTATGGTTGCAGAAATGCTAGAGGCTGGTATAATTCAACCAAGTCAAAGTTCTTTCTCTGCTCCAGTAGTATTGGTGCACAAGAAGGATGGATCATGGCGCATGTGTCCGGATTATAGGGAGCTCAACAAGCTCACTATTAAAGATAATTCCCATTCCTGTCATTGATGAATTACTGGATGAATTTCATGGATCAATTTACTTCACCAAGTTGGATCTTCGTTCAGAATATCATCAAATCAGAATGAAGACTGAAGACATTCCGAAAATGGCATTTAGAACTCATGAGGGTCATTATGAATTTTTGGTCATGCCTTTTGGCCTTACCAATGCACCCTCAACATTTCAAGGTTTGATGAATTCAATTTTCAAACCATTCCTTAGAATATTTGTGTTAGTATTCTTTGATGATATACTAATCTACAGCAAGTCTTGGAAGGATCATGTTGAACATGTTGACAGGGTGCTACAACTATTGGAGAGAAACAATTATATGCAAAAAGATCCAAATGTTTCTTTGGAGTACAAGAGGTGGAATATCTGGGTCATATTGTATCTCATGAAGGAGTTAAGGTAGACCCTAGCAAAATTAAAGCCATTAAGGAATGGAAAATCCCCACATCCATAAAGCATCTGCGAGGATTTCCCGGGTTGACAGGGTATTATCGCAAGTTTGTTAAGAATTATGGGAGAATAGCAACACCTCTAACAACACTATTGAAGAAATATGCATTTTCATGGACTCCAGAAACAACAAACGCCTTCGAACATCTTAAAGAGGCAATGTGCCAAGCACCTATCTTAGCTACACCAGACTTCACAAAAACCTTTATTGTGAAATGTGATGCTTGAGGAAATGGAATTGGTGCTGTTTTAATGCAAGATGAAAGACCCATTACTTTTGAAAGTCGTCCAATCAAGGGAAAGTTTTTACACAAAGCTATTTATGAGAAGGAAATGTTGGCAATACTCCATGCACTTAAGAAATGGCGACCCTACCTAATGGGAAGACACCTCAAGGTAAAAACGGATCATGATAGCCTTAAATACTTTTTAGAACAAAGATTATCCTCTGAAGAGCAACAAAAGTGGGTCACAAAGATGTTGGGTTATGACTTTGAAATCATCTACAAAAAAGGGAAGCAAAATTGTGGTGGCAGATGCACTCTCAAGAAAGGATGAGGATGTGGAAGCATTGTTGTGCACCATTTCTATTATCCAACCAGATTGGATAAACACAGCAAGGGAGGAATTGAAGAATATCGAAGAAGTGTGGGCACTTATTCGAAAGTTACAACAAGATTCCAGTACGTCGGATACATTTAGCTAGAAAAATGATTCGTTATGGTATAAGGATCGCTTATACCTCTGTAAGAATTCCTAGCTAAAACAAAAGATTCTTATGGAATTACACACTTCTCCCTTAGGAGGGCACTCGAGAATTTTAAAAACTTACCACAGGGTTAAGAAGGAATTTTTTTGGAATGGCCTTAAATTAGATATTCAAAAGTTTGTGGCAGAATGTTTGGTTTTCCAACAAAATAAAGTTGAAACAATTAAGACACTGGGTCTATT